>JAWQRJ010001695.1:0-15133 GCA_033557515.1 Diorygopyx duplodentatus | reverse complement strand
ATATTTAGGTGTAAATTCAATTGTGTTTTTGAAAAAATTTACGAAGAATTTAGAAGCAAAGTAAGAACTAGAATTAGTGGAGATTATAATTGGTCTAATTGTAATGCCATTTACACGGTTTGGGTAGTGAATGAAGCTTAGGGGTTACTGGGTTCATATGTAATGGTTTGTTAGGGTTGAAATTATATTTATTTAAAGTTTCTGAAGTATTTTTTATGATTTTTTTAAAAATTATTGTGAAAAGTTAGATTAGGGTTTCTCTTTACCTCTACAAAGTCATTTTCTTGTATAAATTGTTGTGTTTTTTTAATGGAATCTATTTTATTCACCAGCGTTTTTATCACCTGTTGTAAGTATGATGTTTTCATCTTTTTTTGTAGGTTCCGTAGTGTGATGTTTTCTTCGTAGTGTGATGTTTATTCTTCATGTATTCTTGATTTTTTTACTTCGATGATATAGGTTTTCTTCTTTTCTAATAGTTGTAATAATTTGGATTTCTTCTTCTTCCTGCTTGTTTTGATGGCCTTCAATTTCTATTGCCAATTATGGAAAGTTGATTTCTTTGTACGGAGCATATTTATGTCCTTTTTGAAGAAGCGTTTCTTCTGATTTAGTTAGTTTCAGATAAGAAAGATTAGTATAACGGTCGTGAAATTTGTGTGAATTTTCAAATATTGTATTTGGGATTTGTTTTGATTTTAAAAATTCTATTTTCTTTTTGTTTTTTGTTTGTTAGTTATTTTATGAAGTGTCATTTTATTGAGGAATTTAGCTTTTGAAATGTATTCATCAAGTATCAGAAAGTGGAATTTTATGTTTAAATCTGCATAAAGGTTATATAATGTGATGGTGTAATTATTAACTTTTTTGTATTGTTTTCTAATTTCTGTTTTCATAAATTGTTGTTTTAATTGGGAATACATTGTTTCTATTGATTTGTTTAGGAAATTTTAAATTAGCAAAAGCAGGAATTAACTTGAAGTGTAGACATGTTTTGAAAAATTTGATGTTTAACAGTGATTTATGTAGTAAATATATTATAGTAGTATAGTAACATTGTATAAATATTTTTTTGTTATTAAAAGAGTGTCTGAGGGAATGGTAAATATGTGGAATATTGTGGAACATTTAACCTAATGTTTACAATAATTTAACAAGTGATTTTAATTTTAGTTTATAATGATACTTTTGTAATCAAAAAGTCCATGTTTGTTCACGATGATGCCGAAACCGGTCGACGAATAAAAGTGTTAAAAAAATCTAAATTTAGTTTCTAAACGTACTGATTACTAAAAATCATTACTCTCCCTCCTTTCTTGGAATTATTAATTAAATCAGTAATACAGACTTTTCTAAATCATTTTATTAAGAACTCATACTAATAATAATATTTTAATATAATAATATTTAAAGAAAACTAACCAAAGAAAACTAACCTTCAAAACAACTTACTATTATTGAATGGTTTCATTGTCTTTTGGAGTTTTCTTCATTCTTTATCTGGTTTGTTATTTTTTCTTGGTTATGTTAGAGCTTCTTTTTTTCGTTCAGTAGAATGGGAATAAATTGTTTTCTTATTTTATTTTCTTGAAGATATTTAATCATTCAGCATTCAGTTATGCTGGTGGTAAAGTAATTGGGTTGGGTTGAGTACATATTTATGTTCATATTGTAAATTTTTGTTCAAATTTTGTCAGTTTTAATTTGTTGGAATATATGTTCTTTAGTTGTTATTCTATGCATGTGATCTTTGTGATGTATATAATAATATTATAATGATTATTGTTTATAAATATATATGAATGAATTTTGGGACATTTTGAGTGTATGTTGTATTCGAGTTAAATTGTTTTCAATTCGATCTCAGTTTTTAAATATTGTCTACGTATTTCGATTGATTTTTCTCTGTTGATTTGTTTTGGCAAATTGAAGGTGACAAACGTTGGAATAAGATTTTTGGATGTAATTTTCTGTAACAGTGTTGTATAACTCGTATTGTTCACACCAATATTGCTGAAATCTACTGATCAGTATAATTTTGGGACGTTAGAAATTAAGACGTAATTTTGCTAATCAGTAGTGTGCTATTTTATTTTTGTTTCGCTTCTCCTAGTTTTGCTATATCTAGTATCTTTAACAGTAGATTCTAGAGTCCCTTTTAGGAGAAAAAAAAACGTATAAACAACTATTTCAACTTCTTACCTAAACAGGTAGGTGTATCATGCGATTCATCACTTTTAAATATAATTTATACCACCTAAATGAACCGTGGATAATTTTATAGGCACGCAGTAAGTTTTATTAATTTATTACGCCCACCTCCATAACGTACCCCACACGTTATGCACCTTCTGGTTTACCATATCTTAAGAGATCATAACTTAAAAGAAATAAAAATCCCACCAATAATTACCGAGTAATTACCCATAATTTCGACTTGATATGCAATTCTAATCATGTGGAAGTAGTCAGGGTCTGCGAAAAGAAATGTTTAGGGGGTGCGGTTAGCATTTTCATATGAGCCATAAAATTTACCAGATAGAAATCGCACGTGTACTCATACCACGTAGCATGTAATTTGCCTGTGTATAAGGTAACATTTACGGCGTCCAGAACACGAGAGCTGTTTTTTTTACCTAGGTCCTATTCAACGCATCAAGCCATCCGGCGAATATTTTCATAGCATTGTGCCGGACTAATCCGGCGGGCACAATGCATCCCGGTTCTCTTCTACCAACGACAAATGAGCATCGTGACATTATACCTACCTCCAGCCCTGACATTTCCCTTTTGTTGCCCACCGAAACTGATTCTGCTTTGGGGTCCTATTTCACTCTGAGGCACGGTCGATTTAAAAATAATAAAATTTTAATCCCGTCCTTTAGACCGGCCTGAACCGGCTTTGGAAAATGTTTTTTAAAAGGAATTTTAAATTGAAATTTTTTTGGCATAATATTTCAAACTCAGGAAGCCCAGAAACCTAAGAAAATAGAGGGTGCATTCTATATTATTACCAGAAAAATTATCAGTAGATTCTCAGAAAAATATATTGTACTCCTAACAATTATAAAAATACTGTCTACTAGTGGGTGATTCAGATCAACATCTAGTGTTTGCCGTCTCTGAAACTTTAAAGTTTCATATAAAACTATAGCTTAGATCCTGATATAATTATAGAAATGTACAATTTCCTATTTTTCCTACACATAAAGAGATGTATTTTGATCGATCACCCTAACCGTAGGATCAATTCTCACCTTTTTCTCGTAATTCTTATCCAAATAGATTGATGTTAAAGCTAGGCCCACACAAGTTTTTACAGTTCTTCTTGAAAGACCTCCCGGAATTTCTGTTTACTTTTTATAGTACCATCTTAGAATAAAGAATCAGTGGAATCAGTAGAATTAGAATTCTTACTGTGCAGAGATATATAAATATGAAGTAATGTAAAGAGATAAACATCTTCACATTGTGGTAAATTCATGTTAAGTTTCAATTATTCATTTTATGATCTAGTAACTGGCCAAGTACAATTGTTTCCTGTGCGACGAATCCTCTTATTTTTCACAAGAAATTGCGGAGATAAGTCGCAACAAATTACCTCGCACCCTGCAACAGGAAGATCTCTTCATTGTTCGTCGCATGTCTTGCAGATAATTTAAATATTCAGAGTGTGGGGGAGATCTGGAGGAAAAAGAGATATTTATCGCGTTTGTGGCACCTCCGAGCGATGTTCGAACCTCTTTGTCTTCGCCGGCGAAAAATTAAAAAGTTCAGAATTAAAAAGCCCGACTCTACTACTCGAAACTGCACTTCAAACTTTTCCAATATTACCGAAAAATTTGCATCTTTATATTTGCTAACGCTCAAAATGCCAGCGGTTATTGTATGTTAATGCCCTCGGAGTGTTTTTAAAGATTCCCGACGTAGCGTAGCGCTTTCTAGAAAGAATACAAAGACAAACAATCATAAAGGTGGACATAAAATAAATTACGTGCACACAAGTACAATGTTTCGCGTGTTGTGCAATTTCTATTTAAAGATTGATCATTGTCGTTTTGTGGGAAACCGTACGGTTGTTTTACGATCTTTGGATACGTGTTTAATAAAAAATAAATTGAATAATTATTAATTTATATGCCATAACTTTTAATGATTTCATTAACAGCTAATTCTATCTAAATAAAATTGTGTATTGTAAAGGAACTTTGCCACGTTCATGGTTATTAACTTATATTGCCAATAAAAAAGATTTATTATTAGAAAGTCTTCTCGTGGTTTTCTAGATATTACAACACTAGTGTTTTCAATTTCTGTTTCAAAGTCTATTCCTCTGTTAGTTTCGAACGTGATAATTGATAAGTCCAAGGGAGATAATGTCCAATGATGCCGTTTAACTATCAAAATATTTATTTGTAGCGTAAAGGTAAATAAGTCCGTTCAAATATTGATTTTGGTTAGAGCTCTCGGTGTTCACTGTATCTACTTTGACGGGGCATAGTTCCGAAGTTAGTGTCCCCGTTCCAGACTCTAGTTGCCTGTGCAAACACAAAGCGGTGTTATTGGTACCGATCTACGAGATACTGCAAATATTTCCTTTGTTGCTGTCAATTTAAAATTAACGTCGGCGTAGTTTGCGCAAAGGACGATATTATAACTAACTTTGGCGACCGGTGCTTGCATGTATACATGTGCATGTGATTTATTGACATATGCCCGCAGACGTATACTCGTTAAATGTCAATGACAATCATGCTAATATCAGAGTTGCATGAAATTATAGTTAATTAACTGTCTAATTCATATATGTGTATGTATTATCAAACTAATTGAAACATAGCTTTAAACCTTAATGGTAATGGTACCGACTATAATGTCACAAAAGTCACGCTGAATAGAGAAGGAGAAGAAAACCAAAACCATTCATTTTGGTTTTCCCATAAATTGTTACCAAATCGGATGAACCAACTTTTGGGCATTCTGAAAATTCTTCTTGGAGAGCTATATCATCTACATTATCAGAATCTAATGAGCTTTTAATAATTATCTCCCCTGCGATTCTATTTTTCTATCTAAAGCTTCTCAAGTTTCAGTATTATAACAATATGACATAAATTTACAAATTGGGTAATACAATTTTATACACCAATCTGCTGCAATTGTATGTACCACATAGAAATTCTCCTACATTACGCACATGAACAGTGCAAATTACATTTGTATGCACCCCGACAGAGAGAAGTTCGGCGCGCCACGAAAAGACCTCCATCGCGCGGAATAATCAAATTTCCTCCTACTTATTCTAAACATATTTCATTGTGCGCGTTTTTTCCATTGAATTCGGATCGACGAATTCCGTTCGCGTTCACGTGCCGACGGTAACGTGGGGAACTGAATTTCGCAGGTGAGGAACAGCGGGAAGCGTTGCGCATTTTCAGCACGACCGCCGTTTCCGCAGGTTCAGACGTTTGATTGACGTTCAAGGTGGATTTTTTCAGCCGCACATGTCATAACCGGTGCCCCCACGTTTTCACATGTGTCCCGTTCCTCCCGTGAAATGGACAGGTTTAATTTAATTTCCAAGATTTATGCCTGTTTTGTGTCTGCTGAATTTGACAAAAGAACGAAGGAATAACGAACCACGAATTTATTTTTCTCTTTTTTCTCTTTTACAGCGATAATATATAATATCTGATGTAATTATCACATGACTTTCTCGTACCTGGTTTGAATGTTGATTGTAATTTTCTTGTGGTGTTTTTTCCCATTTCTGCAACTGAAGTAACTTCCGCATATTTCTTTAAATTATTTTTGTTTTGTTTAAAGTTATTTTTTTTATTATTTTATTATAGCTAATTAATTTTAGTACCAAAAAAAATTAATAGAGAGTTAAAAATCTCTTTATTGTACTTTCAAAGTATATACTTATAACAAGTTCATTAACTTTAATTTTTAAAAATAATTATGTCTCAAATTTTTGATATTATTCTATTTAGTAAGCAATAAAAAAAAGTAAATTATAGTTAATAATTGTCTAATTATAATACACGGATCTTCAACAGGTCGGGGTTCAATCCATGTTAATAAAATTAAAATATTTTAAAAAAATCAACATGAGATTTTATTTATTGGATAAAATTGTGTTCTTTGTATTATTTTATTATTTATAAATGGTATAAGAAATAAGATTGCAATTGATATAACAAGAGCTAATACTCCCCCTAATTTATTGCGAATACAACGTAAAATTGCATAAGCAAATACAAAATATCATTCTGGTTGAATATGGATTGGGGTAACTAATGGATTTGCTGGAGTAAAATTATCTGGATCTCTTAATATATATGGATTTGTTAGTACTAAAATTAATAGAGAAATAAGGATGAAATGATGATTTATCAATATTTCTATTTGTTCCTAAAGGATTATTAGATCCTGTTTGATGGAGAAATAATAAATGAATTATCACTATAGCTACAATAATAAATGGTAAAAGAAAATGTAATTAAAAAAAAAAGCGAGTTAAAGTTGCATTATCAACAGAAAATCCTCCCAATAATCATTGTACAATTATATTTCCTATGTATATGTCCTCGAAATGATATTCGTCCTCAAGAAAGGACATATCCTAGAAAAGCTGTAGCTATTACTAAGAATAAAATTAATACTCCTATTGTTCAAGTTAAATTTAAATTATAGGATCTATAATATAGCCCTCGTCCTACATATACGTATAAACAAATAAAAAAAATATTTGTGGAGTCAACGATATATAAAAAAATTCTTAAATAATTTCAATTTGTAAAATTTATTATTTTTTTTATTTTTTAGAATTATTAGATTTTTATTGTTAAACTGTATAATTTTAGATTGTAGATTATTTTTAATTTGATATTTTGAGTATTAATTCTTGTAGAATTAATAAGAACCTTATTAGATTGAATATCTTTATTATTTATAAGTTTTGTATCATTTATTTCTTCAATAGTAATTTTTTATAGAGAAGAATATATAAAAGGTGATTTAAATATAAATCGTTTTATTATATTAGTATCTATATTTGTTTTATCTATTAATTATTAATTATTAGTCCAAATTTAATTAGAATTTTATTAGGTTGGGGTGGATTAGTATCATACTGTTTAATTATTTATTATCAGAATATTAAATCTTATAATGCAGGTATAATTCCTGCTCTTAGTAATCGGATTGGAGATGTGGCTTTATTATTAGCAATTGCTTGAATAATGAATTATGAAAGATTTAATTATTATTTTTATATAAATTATATTAATCAAGATAATTTAAATATTATTGTTATATTAGTTTTATTAGCAGCAATAACAACATCTGCACAAATTCCATTTTCATCTTGGTTACCTGCGGCTATAGCTGCTCCATTATTTATTAATCCGATTTAATATAGCTTTAGATTATAAGATAATGATATTCTTATTATTTACTGGTAGAATAACAATATGTGCCGCTGCATTCAAGGCAAATTTTCAGTTTGATTTAAAAAAAAATTGCTTTATCAACTTTAAGTCAATTAGGTTCAATAATAAGAATTTTAGCATTAGGGGAATATAATTTAGCATTTTTCCATTTATTAACTCATCCTTTATTTGAAGGTTTATCATTTATATGTGCTGGGTGTATAATTCATAATTTAGGGAATAGTCAAGATATTCGATTTATAGGAGGTTTAATTAATTTAATATCTTTAGCTTGTTCTTTTTTTATTATTGCTAATATAGCTTTATGTGGTTTACCATTTCTATCTGGATTTTATTCTAAGGATTTGATTTTAGAAGTTTTATCTATAAATTATTTAAATATTTTTTTATTCCTACTGGTTTAACAGTTGCTTATACATTTCATTTAATTTATTATGTTATTATTGGGGATTTCAATTATTTTTCTATTAATATAGTTTCTGATAATTGTAAAATTATATTAAAGGGTATAAGAGGGTTAATTATGTTATTTTTTGTGGTAGAATATTAATATGATTATTATTTCCAGTACCTTATTTTATTTGTTTAACTTTAATTATAAAATTAATAGCTTTATTACTATGTAGCAGTAGTTTAAGGGATTATAGGATTGAATTATCTAAGCTTCCTTTATCTTATTCTTTAGATTCATTAAAAATTTAATAATAAGTTTTTTTCTTCTACATGAAATATACCATATTTATTAACTTTTGTTGTTAATTATTATCCATTAATAATTGGTAATTTAGATAAAGGTTGATCAGAATTTTTAGGATTGCAAAATATTTCTAATAATATTAAAAATTCTTGTTTATTTTTCAAATTTTATATAGTAATAAGTAGTTATATTTATAGTATTTTTAAGTAGTATTTTTAAGTAGTTATATTTATAAGGAAATAATGAAAATGTAATATTTTATATTAAAATAAAAAAATTAAATTAAGATACTAACAGAATTTCACTGCTAAATAATTAAGTTAGAAGTTTATTTTTAAATTTTATATCTTTTTAATACAAAATAAATTCTAGTATTATCATTAACAATGATATGCCTCTTTTTTGCTTCAATTAATAAATAAGGATGTCTTTACATCAAATTTTTAGGTGGAAACTAAATACAATAAATTTGTTTCTTATGTATTAACGTAAATTGAATTAATCAATATTTTTTAATGCAAATTAAATGTTATTTTTAAACTATTAGCCTTTTTTATGTTAATTTGTTCAATTTAGGGCTGGTTCATTGATGATATAATCCTAAAAGATGAATTAATTAAAAAATCTTATAATTATAAATTAATTTATAATATTTGAAATTTTTATAGTAATAATTATTGAAATTAATAATGTAATTTCAACATCAAAAATTTTAAAAATTACTACAATAAGAAAAATTGAAAAGAAAATATTCCGGAGGATCTTTTAGAATGATCTTGTCTTGATCAAATTCACATTCATCTTTTTCTCGATCAATATATGTTTTTTTAGATAAAATTGAAAATAAAATTATTATTACTATTGAAATTAGTAAAATTATAAGTATAATAAAGAAAATTATTGTAGGAAATCAAATATAATAATTATATTATTTAAATGTATAATATTTATTTATCTGCCTCATCAATAAATAGTAATATATATATATATATATATATATATATATATATATAAGAATAATCAAACTGCGTCTACAAAATGTCAGTATCAAGCACTAGCTTCAAATCCAAAAATGATGAATACATGAAAAATGATTATTTAAATATCGTAATAAACAAACTAATAAAAATGTTGTCCCAATAATTACATGAATTCCATGGAATCCTGTTGCTACAAAAAAAGTTGAACCATTATCTCTATCAGCAATAGTAAATGCAGCTTCAATATATTCGTATTCTTGTAAGATTATAAAGTAAATTCCTAATATTAGAGTTAAAGTTTATCTTTGAGTAGATTGATTATAATCATTTTCAATTAATCTATGATGAGCTCATGTAACAGTAAACCCAGACGTTACTAAAATTAATAATATTCCTTTTATTAATTTTAATTTATTCCTAATAGTTTCAATAATATTTCGAATTGCGAATAATATTTCACTAAATACTATAAAAGGTATTAATACCGGAGGAGTTCCCTGGGGATCTAAGTGGGCAAATATATGTATAGCGTTATTAATTCACCCAAAAATTATAAATTTTAATCATAATGGTAAAGATAATGATAAAGTTAAAATTAAATGTCTTGTTCTCGTAAAAATATACGGGAATAAGCCTAAAAAATTATTAAATATGATTATAGAGAAAAGTGAAATAAAAAATTAAAGTTATTCTTTAATAAAATTATTTTCTAATAACATTCTAAATTCTTTATGTAAAGTAACAATAACACTATTTCATAAAAAAGGTATCAGACAACTAGAAATCCCTGTGTACTACTAAAAAAAGACAAAATGCCTTTAATGAAAAATTAAATGCTTTATTTGTAGAACATGCTGGCTTAGAAACTGTACTAAACATTTGGCAATGTTAAAAATAACATTCAAAAACTGTCATTTACAGCACTTTCAGTTGTTGTGATTTCTACACGTATATCTACGTAACATATCTACATAAGCTTTGTTCACCAATCTGCTGCTAAAGTTTAACGTTAGCCTGCAACAACCAAACCAAATTGAGAAATTAGAGTAACTTTAAGCCACTCGAACTTTACGGTAAAGCCTTCTAATTCAATCCGAAAGTACGCGGACGCCGCGTCCACAGACATGAAACGAATCTCGCGGATAATTCCGCATTTAATTAAAAGCTATAATCCCACCTTCATTTTCTCACTTTTAGCTGTTGAATAGCGCCGTAATTCCGCCGACCGCCGCTAAAAGTCGAATAATTGCATCAGTTTAAGAGGGAAAGGACGTCCGGTGAATGCGAATTCGCGAAGACCGAAGGCGAGACCGCCAGGGCTCAAGAAGGAGCCGATCAAAGAGGAACAAACTCGAGTCCGCTCGCGGTCGCACTGCATGCAAATGCAAGTTTATTAGTAACAAACTGGCCGGGCCCCGTGAATAGTTAATTCCGGGCACTTCTTACGCGCGCAGCGACGTCCTGCTGATCAGAATTCACCTCGACGAACCACCGGCTGGATGGACGGACACACAAAAGCGCTAATCCTTCCGGTGCCAACCTGGATCCGAATACAAAAACGATTCGCAGCGTCCTCCAAGTGCCCCGGGAACTTATTAGTTATTTATGAGGTACTCAAGGATTTTATGCGTTATCGATTCCGACGACGCGGCTACAAAGGAAATGACGAAGAAGCAATAAATGGAATAAACAAATTGAACAGGGACTTTACAAAGAGAAGCGTATGTCCAACCGTAGAACAGTAGAAACGTAAGAATATATTATATCCTTTGAAAGACTTGAATGGTGACAAGAATGAATGGAACATTATCATTTGACAACCAATACAATGGGAAAAGCCATCCATATGAAGCATAGCGCATTCGAAACACAAGAAAGTACTCGATTTTGTATGGAAGACAAAATGGCGCGGTTGTGAGCGCTACTTGAAACCACCGGCGGAATGGGTCCACTGCGCTTTAGAGCTTATTGGCGGGCCATGGTGTAGGTTCGGCAAAAATCCGCTGCTGAATGTATTGGACTATGATCAAAAGTCTGAAGCATACATAGAAGATGACTGCTTTACAAAAAATTACAAATACTCCTAAATGATGCGATTTTAATAAAATCAACCAATGATTCAATTTTTTAAAATCAAGAATCGTTTGCTTTAAAGTAAACCTTAATTTGTAAACTGGTATGCAGACTGTAAATACAGTGAATGTTACAGTTGACTTCACTCTTGCAGTGGTTTCTCTTTGCTCTTTAACGTTCTAATTTTAATAAATCCCGGACAAACCCAAAAGTAAGTTAATAAGTTTTTAATTAAAATTGCCGGAGGACCTTGCGGGGTCCACGCCCCCCCATTTTTTCGCCCAACGCATTTTTAATACGTATTAATTCGGCAGTTACTGCCGGGCGTGAAATCTTTCGTGCGGTTTAATTTTGAACATTTTCAGCGCGCAGGTGGCGTCCGTAGTTGGCGACACTCGCTTGTCCTATTAGTAATTTCGCGTTCATTGATATTAACGGTGCCCCAGAGATGACGTGGCCGGCGTTGACTTCGAAATGAAACCTGCGGCGCGCACTGCGATGCCATAAATTATCTGCGCGTTTGTTGCCACGCTGAACTTAACGCTTTTGCGAATATCGAGAACGCGATAAATGAAAGTTTATGTGTATAGCGTATGAATCTCTTCTCGTATGGCTGTGGTTATACATGGAAATGTTGAATTTTTTTTGGAAATTAAATTTTATATCCGGCTCGAAGGACCATATTTGAATTTCCAATGTGTCACAAAAGCTTAACTTTTTTTTTTATAAAAATGGCATTATTATTGACAAAATCTAGATTGAAAAAACTAGTGTAAATTCAAATGTTTCACTCGATTAGTTTTGTTTTATACCCCAATGTTCGTACAGCATTTTATACAAATGAAAAATATAACAATAAAATGAATCATCGGATGACGTAGAAGCTATTATTATAAAGCGTCAGCAACCCCACTACAAAGCTAACTTCTGCACAAATACAAATAACGTTTACATGTGTAAATAAACCCGGACGGAAAACAAACAGTAAAATGCGAAATACAACACTTTCATTGAAATTGTTTTCATGCACGAATAATATTTTTTTAAATCTGAACGAACAAACCGAGCTTTTTTTTTACGTTGTCTCGGTAAACAAAGTTTGGGCCATTCAAATGCCTTCTCTCTTTTAAGGTAGGGCTTTTCTGTCTTTAAAAACTTTTCTTTTATAGCCTTCGGCGTTTTCTCGCCAATTGATATTCTAGAAAACGCTCCCCAGCTGTCTCCACAGAGATTAGTTCTTGGTGTGCGTGACTGCGAATTTTATTTACAGATCGATACGCCGAACGCGGATGTGACCAAAATTAATGGGTAATCGATCATTTGGTGGTTTGACATTCACTTTTAATCATCGCGTCTGCATGCACAATTTCTGTTACGTTTATTACTAGAAAATTAACATACAAATTCAATTTTCTATGTACAATAATAGCAGTGGGATATTTTTTTATCGAGTTTGCTATATGTTTTTGTCAAATGTTGAAAATCAGTAAGCAGTGCATTCGGTAATGATCTACCTCATTACACAGAAAGCTCGTACCAATGCTGATTCCCTTTTAAAATTAAACCCAACTTCCAAAGGGATTACCAAACTCGTCTGGTCTGGTCTCCGCATTTCATTCGCTTCGAGCACTTTGGATATTACATTTGACATTGCCAGGCGAATGGAAAAAAAGTATGAATAGTTACTGTCCGACTCGGGTAGGTATTCAAATGTTTAATAGGTCGAACATAGCTGCTGTTCAATGTAAGCGGATAACACGCTGGCAAAAACGTATTTATGCGTCAATGGTATGATGGCGATTAAAATATTCACATCACCACCCACATTTGCCATTGAGCTAATGTAATGCCCGGTTTATGCATTAATATTCTAGTGCTGTTAAAATTAAGTCTCAATGTGGAGGTGAACGAATCCTGTTATCGCAAAACAGAACTCATTCAAGATTTACTTCTAATTAATAAATAAATAATGTGTTCGTCTGAGTAACTGATGGTGTTGCCAAAAAGTTACAGCTTAAAATGTTAACAAAATAATTTTTCATGCCTCACACGTTTATCCTTGGAGGTAAAAGTGTGAAGTCGGCATGATTAAAGCATTCTGAAAGCGCGAAAGCGTGGACATTTTTCAGGTAAACGCAATTTAATTTAATGGCTAATAAAAATAGTTTGCAACGTTCGCAAAACTCAAACGGGGCAGCTCGCGGTAATTATCATCCCCGGGCAAAAAACATTTAATTTCGAAACCGTCGCCAATGCGATCCGAACAATTTTAAACTCTCGGAATCAAGTGAGTCGCGAAGCAGGGCAAGTAATCGCGTCCTTTGGCCGACTGACGCGGAAAAAACCCGACCGGATAATGGGCCCCCTGAATTATACAAAGAAATATATTCCTTAGAGCGAGCCGTATACATCATACCGAAACTCCTGACAAGTGCGATTTTTTTTTGCTGGCGCATTCCTGCCAATTATTGCGGACGAACCATCGCAGAGCCAACCAACAGTCAAGGTTTTGCACGAACCCTTTGTGACGAATTTCTCATAATTCAGTCGAAACTGTCCACGGTCGATCTCCGCTGACTGATGTGCATAGCTTCGCTGAATTCCTCTTTCCGCTGCCTCATGAAAGTTTAAAACGAAATCCTTGTCTCCGGGACTCGTGACTTTAACGTTTAAATTAATTGAGGCACTTAACCCAAGCAGTTCTATCACATCTATAATATTTAATTATTAATTGTTCTTTGTGTAATTTTCATATTTTTAGTCCAGCTTGCAAATGGACATTGTGCACATTTCTCTTCAGCGTTATCGCGATATAAAATATTTAATTATAAAGATTGGTGCATTTTTTCGATATCAAGAAATCAACTTTTTCGAAACCGACGAATTGAAATAACAAGCTGTTGGTTATCGCTCGAAAACTGTTCTTAGATACCCTTTCTTTAACCGCAAATAGTTAAGTGGCGAAATCAGTAGGGTTGTTCAATAGGATAATCCATTAGGATTATCAGTTCATCTACGGAACAACCGCAGGTATCAAATTAACAAAGTTGGAGGAATTGTTATTTCCGATTTATCAAGGAGACAATTATCACCCATGGAACCACTGATAAAAGAAATCGACGAAATAAATGAGAGATGCGTGTAGTTCTATAAAAATCTGGAAAATGCATTTTAAAACTATCATTATTAACAAGTGTGCCTTGATGATTTCCTTTCAGTTTCCTTGGAAGGAAGTCCTCAAGGCTCAAAGCGAACAAATTCTCCTTTTCAATAATGTATGTGATTACCCGACTCCCACTCTTAATGGATTAATAGCTAAGGCTCCTTTATTTACTAAAGAACTGCAATCTCTTACAGGTAAACGAAAAATTTATTTCAAATACCTATGTAATCAGAATCGTTTTTCAGACCTTCCTTTATTCCTGAATACCCTCAAGCTTTAAAAAATCCAGTTAACAGATGCCAAGAGTTTATTTAATACGACATGAGATGTCCGAAGCGGTGGCAACCCGATGAAAGAATTTTTAATTCTTTCATCGGGTTGCATTATTTGACGCATTTTGAAACCCACATAATAAATCTTGAAAGAAAATCGAAAAGAATCTTGATCTTAAAATCTGAAAGAGAATCGAAAAGAATCGAAGTAAACCGAAACGAAAGTATTTGTGCTGGTGGCAGTAAACGCTCACCCAAAAATCTCCTCGAGAGGAATTCATTCCAAAATCACTTCAACAATTCTAAAAATACATAGATATATACAAATTTACTTTTTACCGCATTTCTCTATATCATGCAAGAAATACGAACACAAATAAAAATCAGTATCTAATTAGAAAAATTGTTTAAATTGAGCACCATTTCTTTCATCACACATACGGCGTCGTTTAATCACTGACCTCTCGGCGTTGAGTAAAAAGTGTGGCGAG
>JAWQRJ010001694.1:0-15135 GCA_033557515.1 Diorygopyx duplodentatus | reverse complement strand
TATTTACGTACGTACATTTATAATATATGTAAACTGAAGTGAACACTGAAAGTCCGAGCGAAGCTCGGAGTACCTGATAGACCGAGCGCTAGCTCGGTCTACCAGGTACTATATATTTATATAGAAACAAGATTAGCACGTTTAAGTATATTAGATACTTATTATATGCATTTTAGTCACTTAAAAGGAACCCCCCTTAGAATTTCAAGAATTCTTTGCCAATCTAAAAAATTGAAACCAAGACAGAATGTTCAAATAAAGATTATTTTTCTAAATAAAACATTCTCTATGTTTCCTTTTTAATATTCTTTCTTCATAGCTAAATTCAAATGTCTTTGAAATATTTACGTCTGGAAAATTTACTTTTGAAAATCAATATGTCACTAATTTTTGAATACTGTAAAATTCAAATGTTTGCACATAAACCTAAGGGATTTGTATTTCCCCCTCTCTATCTCTTTTTTCGTACTTAATTTATTGTGGTCAATAGTTCACCAAAAGCATACCTTTTACCTAACGTAAAAGGTATGCTTCATGAAATATTTGTACAATTACCATTAAAAATTCTAAGCCAGTCTTTAGAACGTTTGGATTTTTTTTCTGATCTAAAAAAAATTAAAACAAGGATATAGGTGTTCAAATTAAAATTATGTCTTTAAATAAAACACCGTCAATATTATTGATTCTTTTAATTTTATGAGAAATTATGATTCGGTTGTAGAAGCATTGTTAAGTACGTCGTCAAGTTAACAATATTGTTAAGCAATCTGATTGGAGAATTCAAGTCTGAAACTTCAAAATGCTCCTAACCTGATTGGCTAAGCTCATTGTTAACTTGATCATGAACTTAATAATGCTTAATACAACCGGGCCTATAAGTTCTGTAGCTAAATTCAATTGTCTCTAAAATATTCACGTTTGAAAAATTTTGTTTTGAAAATCAAAAGTATTTTTTTTCTCTTTTAGACGCTTCTCTAATTTTGGAAGACTATGAAATTAAAAATGTCTCGACGTAAACTGAAATGATTTATACTTTCTTATCTCTTTTTTCACGGGTCCTTTATAGATGTCAATAATTCACCAAAAAATAAATAATAAATCATTTTTTAGCTTACTGATTTTAAGCATCAAATTTTAAACGTCAATATTTTGAAAACAATTGTATATTCAAAAAATTGAATATATTTTAGGGTATGCTTCGTGAAATATTAATCGAATTTTCCACAGAATCAAAAAAAACCAATAATATACATAATGCTCCATTAAAAATTCTAAGGTAGTGTAGAAGGTATATCCTATAGATAAATTCAATTGTTGTTTAAACATTTTTCAATATTTTGAAAACAATTGATTTAGATTGAAGGTATACTTCGGAAAATATTTATAGAATTTTCCACTGAATTCGAAAAATAGTTTTTATAAATTATTATGGTTTTCTTGCTAATTAGAACTACCATAAGCATTTACCGTTGAAAGTCAATACTGCATTAATTTTTGATGACTATAAAATTCAAATATCCCACCGTACACTCAAATGATTTGTACTTTCCTATTTCTTTTATTATATGTGAATGGTTAACCAAAACAGAAATAATGAATTTAAAAAAATTAAATTAAAAAGATAAAATGTCAGCAATTGAATTTAAGCAATATATATATATATATGCTTCACGAAAAATTAGGCAAAACTTACTTAAGTCAATATACACACAGGATTATTTTTTTACTCTGTACATTTTTACTGCTTTATTTTGTCCATTGACGAAAAGTTAATGGAATTTTGGAAGGGGCACTTTAAATTTCAAGTTATTAACTTAAAATTATAAGAGAAATTAAAATAGTAGGAGTTGAAAAGGACATACATATTTAATCATCAAGTAAAATCTTGTATATCTATTAAATCATAATCAATTCTTGATTACCCATCTGTTATCCAATATTCAATATTAATTTACTTTTTTTGGTGTAATAGTGTAAAAAACAACTAAGGTACTAGGTTAGTAACAATTGAATAAATATAATTTTGATTATCTCATATAACTTAGGTACTGATTTATATATTTTTTCTGTGTTTCAATTTTAATTTATTACCAATCCTAGTAATCTTTTTCTTTCAAGGAAATATTGAACATGAATCTTCAGATTTAAGAATTAATGGGATGGATGATACAACTCTTTTTACTTTGGTTTAATGAGTTTTAACCAGTTTTCACCATTTAAAAAATCACAATAAATATTAAATGCATTTATATATAAAGATATATTTGAAGATAAAATTGGGAGGATTGATAAATAAAAAAATTGAATATTAACCCTGAGGTTAGTATTAGCACTAAAATCCGGTTTAGGCTATTCGAAGAGCACCAAAATCAAGGAATAATTTGAGGTATTACACGCATTTGTGTTGCAACTATTTCTGGTAGTTTACTTAGGTAGCTAACATTTGCCGCTCGGCAGGTTAAGGGTGGATTTTCGACGACGTAGAGTAGCACTAAAATCGGGGTTGTATGTTTTAGAAGCACCTAAATAGCGCTTAATTCTAGTACTTTTGTTTTTTTTTTTAGTTTGTGAGCTCCTCTCGATTAAAGCTGGGTTGTTTCACGTGAACCTGGCACAACCAGCTTTAATCGCGATTTCCTACTAAACGGCAGGAGCACTAAATCTGGAATTGAGTTCTTAATTAGCACCCAAATAGCATTTAATTTTGGCATGCGCCCCACTTGATTTTTTTTATTTACGTTCCAAAAAACGTATGCATACAAGATAATTATTTAATTAATTTCACAATTTAGGAGAGCACTGTTTGAACAAATCATGATTTGTATTTTAGCAACGTTAGTAATAGTTAAACATAACGTTAACTGTGGTTAATAATAATTATTATGTGTATTTCTGAGCATCTCACGTTATGTTTGAAATGATATTCTCTCAATCATTTGATTTTAAATTAAGCGAGTACTGCAAACAACATCTTAAGTTTAAAACCCAATTTCAGTTAAGCCAAGTTGTCTCTCCGAAAAATCATCACGGATCTATTAGCAATAAATCTTTTTATAAGCCTAACCCGTATGCCTATCGATGACGTTCCATCACCGCCGGAGGAAAACAGCTTCGCGTTCAATTACAGCCGGATGATAAATCGATTTTCCCTCAACTCGTGTTTTTCTCCAACCCCCCCGCCCAACATATATCCCCGGCAAAATTATCTTATTATGTCTACGGGGCACGGAATTCAGTCGTCAGTGGCGCCCGCAAAACAACCGGGCGCAAATTAGGGCGAACAAAGCGGCGGGTGAAATAAAATAGTTTGTCGGGATAATGAGGAAATTGTCCCGACGAGTCCTGACCTCCCGGAAATTCCTCCTCATAATTGCTGCGTCGGGATCAACTGCAGTCGGCCTGGCGGTTTCTAATTATTCGACGTAAGATACTTATCCAGTTTAAACGTAAATTTCGCACAAAGGGATTTAATTTTCATGGTAGACCCGGAACTGCGCGTGACGTGTGGATTGTTGGGTTCCCGCAAAACTTTTCGCCAAACCCGCAAGTGCAACTGAACGGAGAAGAGACTATGAACATCATCTGCATGGCCACTCACACACGCGCACATTTAATATGGGTAATACAAAGGGAAAGTTGAAAAAAATTGACTGCACTGTAGTAAGAATAAAGTATTGAAAAGACATTGTTTTAACCAAATTAATTTTAGTCGAAAAGTTGGTAAAGCAGGAGATAGAGAAGGTTAAAGTCAATGCTTAATTTTTCTGCTCTTTTCTATTTAAAAAAAGGGTTTTGTTGTAAATAATTAATGTTAATATGATCATGAATAATTTTCAATTATAAATCTAAAGCAAAATAAGACAGAGACGTAACGACTGTATTAGGTGCAAGTAATAGATAATATTGTATACCTACATAACCACATAATTCTTTCATATTTTCTTTCACCGGGGAAAAGAACACAATCACAAACTTACCTACTCTTCGTTTTCTAAAACACGAACTGAAACTTTAAAAGCGGAAAGTATATCGGATGTGCTTGCGGACAGAGTTTCCTCCGTAAATAAACTACAAGAGAACAATTCTCTTTCCAAAAATCGTGCAGTGCTTTAAAGTAAATACCACAGTTCCTAAGAATTCGAAAGATCAGTGCTTAGAAATAATAAAACATGTTTTTCCGATACAAAACCTTGAATTTCTCCGTTAAATCATAAATTAATGACAGTAAAAATATATCGGGAACTCTTAGTATTACATTATTTTCTAAGATGTACTACAGACTTGCTACAATAAACCATTGACAATCCTAGAACTCAGCTCTGAGTTTGCTACCTACAATGGTTAGCAAAACGTCAACAGAAAATTACTTTTCTTCAATCTAACTAACTATCTAGCGTATCTTATCTCTAGTATATCGAACTAACTAAAGTTATCAAACAAATGTAAAACGTAGGTATTAAAACATCTATGTATACTAAATTTATTTTATGTGAAACACTTTTAGAGCCCTTGATCCCAGTGATATGCAATAATTTCTAAATTATAATAATTATACAGGGTGTGGCTTGAGCTATTAAAAATGTTTTCGAAGAAAATGTTATTACAAATAAAAATTTTTTACACATATGGGCTAAAAAGGGACTGACGATTTTATGAACTTTTAAAACATTTCCATATAAATCAGTAACTAAAGTAAACAGTCAACTCAACTTTTTATATTCAACGTAGTTTAATAATGTTTCCTCCAAAAGCCCAGGAGTAGCAATTAATTTGGACAGATAATATTTATTTTATTATATTAAATTAAATATATATTTAATTCGTTTAAGAAATAATACTTGAGTTCCTCGTCATTTTATCGGCCATTACTCTCAATGATTGTCATTCGCCATTTTAATGTTTCTCTGTAACAATGAAAAGAAGTAATAAAAAGCTACAAACGTATACTTTTATTCAATCTTACAGAAAACCAAGTTCTTAAGGACCTTTGTGAAATTCTATATTCTTGCCAGGAAATGAAGTCGTAAAATTTTTATCACCAGTGCTTATTCAACTGTAATAAAAATGGGATCGAGTGGCAAGATTGGTTTTTCTTTTAATAAACACGCTTTACTGTTTTCCCGGAAGTGGTGAATATCACATAAATAGGACGTCCGGTAGGATAAATAGGATACATTCAGAATATTTGTACAATAAAAAATAAAATACTTGTTACACAGTAAGCTCAAAAAATGTCATCTACAAATGATGCAATCCGATGCAATCAGTCCTATAGTTATCCTTTTTTTTTCTCGAAAATGGAAAGGATTTCATTACCCAATAAACGCAGTGGGCCACGCTAAAATGCACTTCATTTTTTTAGCACACATTCATTCACTTTCAATAAAAATTGACTCTGCCACTATTCATTTATGAATAATAAACAGTTTTTATGGTGCCATTCACACAACAACATGGTTGATGTATTGATGTTACGGGTTGACGCTAGCAGTGTGTACTCAATAAACAGATAGAGGTTAAAAAAAAATTTTTTGCTGTATCTACCACAAAAAATACACTGTTCGCAAAAAACGTTTCTATTTTTCAATTATATTATTTCTTGAATGTATATATGAAACAGTAATAATAAATTATACTCTTCGGATCATGGTATATTAATTTATTTTCTATTCTTTTAATAATGTAATAATAATAATAAGAAAACCTGGTTGAGTATAGATTTTGCAATATCCCAATATAAATTTTTTACATTTCTTGGAAGATGTATTATTTTTCAAGGATCTGTCCGCACGCGCCCACCTTCAACTATCTACTTGTCTCTCTCGCACAATACATCGCAGTCGTTAGAATAAGTTCCAGGAATTAGAGCTGTGCGATGCCACAAATGATTTGTTTGTATCAGATGTATATGGATCAGATGAAATCAAAAGACAAATAAGTAAATATTCATTGATTGTCGTCCTGAACAGTGTTTATTTCGTTCATTTCTTTCGGCGAAGATTTGAATATATAGCAAAATTGTGCTGAGGTCGTCGATGTTGCAGCATTACAAATTTTACCATATATCATAGTTAGAAGCAAGTGATATTTTATAAACATATCTGGATTTGCAATTTTAACTAAAGAAATAATAAATAAAAATTTAACGTTTTCTTACTATTATTTATATGATCCTTATGTAACTTATATGTATAGCGTTCTTAGAGTATATATCGGTCAAATCTGCTATTATCTACACGCATGGGAGCAATTTTTTTCAAAAAAAAAACCCCTAAGATATATGTGCCTTTTATCGCTAAGAGAAGATAAAATAAAATGGCATACGTTTAGCACGTTTTTCGATTTTTCCTATCTCTCGAAACGTTGACGAATCACTGGAGAAAACGCTGCGAAAATCGATAAGAGTTACAAAGGATTTCGGGTTCCACCGATAAAAGGACCTTCAAATCGACACACTTTTTATCTGACCGGTCAGATTGCTTTTGATTTGACCTCACAAACTTATTTCCTTTCATTTCTCAGTGATGTCCTGACGGGGATTTCAAAATATTAAAAAAAAAAGTTATAATTTAAATTCACAAATCAAAAAATCGAATACCTTATCTAAACTCGTTTGTACACTGCTGTACACTATCATCAGTTCAAATTTTTACATTTTAGTTCAGACGAATTCGTCATCCTCGACATGTCGTCTTTGTTCCTGAAGGCTTTTGTCCCATTTAACCTCAAAACTCTTTTGTTTCAGAACCCATAACAACGTTGTTAGGCGGACCAGAAATGTACATCAATAAGGGCAGCACAATGAACTTGACATGTATAATCAAACACAGTCCAGAGCCACCACATACAATAACTTGGAATCATAATTCAATGGTAAGTCTCAGCAGGCCATGTTCTGTCACCCGAAATTAGATCTCGTCCTTCGAATCCTTGTGCCGTGTGATTTGGGTAGATTCAATTATGATCACGTTTTTTGATTCCTTTAAATAGTGTAATTAGTGAAAGAACAGAAAATGGGGTAAAAATAAATTTGGAATATACGTTAAAGCAAACTCGGCGGTAATTCAATAACTTGTTATGTTATATATAAAACTTCTTATCCTTTCATTTATGAAATTAACTATTGAAATTCCCACAATGAACAAATAAACCAAAATAACTTGTGTTTAATACTGCGAATAATACGTTTACAATTTCGACGTTAAAATAACAAAATGTAGGTTAACTGATTTTACGGGCTATTTTGCTATAAAACCGGCTGTAAAATCGGCCGCAAAACTGGTAAAGAAGTAATCCAATAGAGTGTACAGTCCTCCCACAAAATAGCGTCCACATTGTATGGAGCATTATGAGGCACTTTTCACCAGTATAAAAGCTCTAATAAAGCTTTCTGAATGCCGTTTCTATTAACTTCTATTAATGGAAAGTTTAATAAAAAAGTTTAAAATAAAATGTTTATCGAATTAAAATACTTCGAGAATTACTCAAAACTCTCAATAACCCAAACGATAAATATTGAAATTAATATCGTTGATGAAAGTGAAATGTACCTTTTATTTTTGGAATTTAACGGCATGGTAAACAAATTAAAAGCCGAACTCTCTCCATAGTTGGATTTGGGTTTGTTTGCTGCCATGTCTTCAATGTTATTTATATTTTCCTCACATGAGAAAATGATGATGATTCCTGATCTATATCAAAGTTAGAATATATGTATATATAGTATGTAAGAAAACTAAATCTTTCTTGGGAGAACATTCTGAAGTAGTAAAAAAAACTATATAAATATCTATGTTAAATATTTACGAAATAATTAATAAAGACTCTATTCTGGGCCTCCAGAATAAAACTAACAACATAGTAAAACACTTTCTTCTCTTTCATGGATAAAACATATTTTTATTATCTATCCTACAGAATGTTTTGATATCTACAACTTTTTCCCTTAAAATTTTTTGATACGATAAATAATGTGGAAAATACTCACATTTGAAAAAAAAATGACGATTTTCAGTTTTTTCAGGATATCTACTTTTAGAATATCAACTTTTACAAAATAATTTCAAAGTGCATTTATTTCGAGTTCGAATCTATTTATCTTTGGATTTCGATAAAAAATACAATCTTTATTTTTGAGCTATGAAATCGAGTTCAAATCTATTTATCTTTGAATTTCGATAAAAAAATACGCTCTTTATTTTTGAGCTATGAATTTTTGTGGGTTTATAAAGTAAATTAACAGACAGAATATTGTTCTTAGTATAAATAAAAACTGATTTCACAAGTAGAGTTTATACAAAATAATTTCAAAGTGCACTTATTTCGATTTCGAATCTATTTATTTTTGAATTTCGATAAAAGATACAATCTCTATTTTGGTGCTATAAATTTTTGTGGGTTATTAACTAAATTAACAAGCAGACAACCATTCTTAGTATAAATAAAAATTGATTTCGCAAATAGATTTTATACAAAATAATTTCAAAGTGCACTTATTTCGAGTTCGAATCTATTTATCTTTGAATTTCGATAAAAAATACAATCTTTATTTTGGAGCTATAAATTTTTGTGGGTTTATAATGTAAACTAACGAACAGACTATCATTCTTAGTGTGAATAAAAATTTATTTCTCAAAGAGATTTTATACAAAATAATTTCAAAATGCACTTATTTCGATTTCGAGTCTATTTATTATTTATCTTTGGATTTCTATAAAAAATACAATTTTTATTTTTGAGCTATGAATTCGAGTTGGAATCTATTTATCTATGAATTTTTATCAAAAATACAATCTTTATTTTTGAGCTATGAATTTTTGTGGCTTTATAAAGTAAATTAATAAACATAATATTGTTCTTAGTATAAATAAAAATTGTTTTCTCAAATAGATTTTATAGAAAACAATCTCAAAGTGCACTTATTTCGAGTCTGAATCTATTTATCTTTGAATTTCGATAAAAAATACAATTGTTTTTATTGAGCTATGAATTTTTGTGGGTTTATAACAAAATTAACAAAGAGTATTTAATTCTTAGTATAAATAAAAGTTGATTTCTCAAATAGATTTCATACAAAATAATTTCAAAATGCATTTATTTCGAGTTCGAATCTATTTATCTTTGAATTTCGATAAAAAACACAATTTTTATTTTTGAGCTATGAATTATTGTGGGTATATAAAGTAAATTAACAAACAGAGTATTGTTCTTAGTATAAATAAAAATTGATTGAACTCTTTTTCTAGTTCGAATCTGTTTCGAGTTCTATTTATCTTTGAATTTCGATAAAAAATATAATTTTTATTTTTAAGCTATGAATTCGAGTTCGAATCTATTTATCTTTGAATTTTGATCAAAGATACAATCTTTATAAAGTAAATTAACAAACAGAGTATTGTTCTTAGTATAAATAAAAATTGATTTCTCAAATAGATTTTATACAAAATAATTTCAAAGTGCACTTATTGCGAGTTCGAATCTATTTATCTTTGAATTTCGATAAAAAAGACGATCTTTATTTTTAGCTATGAATTTTTGTGAGTTTATAAAGTAAATTAACAAACAGAATATTGTTCTTAGTATAAATAAAAATTAATTTCTCAAATAGATTTTATACAAAATAATTTCAAAGTGCTCTTATTTCTAGTTCGAATCTATTTCGAGTTCTATTTATCTTTGAATTTCGATAATAAATAGAATCTTTATTTTTGAGCTATGAGTTTTATGGATTTATAAAGTAAATTAACAGACGGAATATTGTTCTTAGTGTAAATAAAAATTGATTTCTCCAATAGATTTTATACAAAATAATTTCAAAGTGCGCTTATTTCGAGCGCGAATCTATTTATCTTTGAATTTCGATAAAAAATACAATCTTTATTTTGGAGCTACAAATTTTTGTGAGTTTATAAAGTAAATTAACAAACTATTATTCTTAGTATAAATAAAAGTTTATTTCTCAAATAGATGTTATACAAAATAATTTCAAAGTGCACTTATTTCGATTTCGAGTCTATTTATCTTTGAATTTCGATTAAAAATACAATTTTTTATTTTTAGCTATGAATTTTTGTGGGTTTATAAAATAATTTAACAAATAGAATATTGTTCTTAGTATAAATAAAAATTGATATCCCAAGTAGATTTTATACAAAACAATTTCAAAGTGCACTTATTTCGAGTTCGAGTCCGTTTATCTTTGAATGTCGATAAAAAATACAATCTTTATTTAGGAGCTATAAATTTTTGTGAGTTTATAAACTAAATTAACAAACAGACTATCATTCTTAGTATAAATAAAAATTGATTTCTCAAATAGATTTTATACAAAATAATTTTAAACTGCACCTATTTCGATTTCGAGACTATATTGAGCTATGAATTCGAGTTCGAATCTATTTATCTTTGAATTTTGATCAAAAATACAATCTTGGTTAATTTTTGACTTATGAATTTTTGTGGATTTATAAAGTAAATTAACAAACAGAATATTGTTCTTAGTATAAATAAAAATTGATTTCTCAAATTGCACTTATTTCGAGTTCGAATCTATATATCTTTGAATTTCGATAAAAAAATACAATCTTTATTTTTGAGCTATGCATTGTTGTGGGTTTATAAAGTAAATTAACAAACAGAATATTATTCTTAGTATAAATAAAAGTTGATTTATACAGCTTAGATAAACACCCCAATATTATTCCATTTAATTTGGGACACTTGTATATTTTCCTCATTAATTAATGTTAATTTTTTTTATTACAATATAATTTTTTTCTTTAACAATTACATCATTGGTTATTTTTGGAATTAACAATAATGGACTGTTTACATTTATTCGGTTATAATTTTTCAAAATAACATTGAAGACACTGATTTACTTGATTTATTAAATAAGTTCCATAAATCTTATGTAACTTAATGATTTTACCACATGTTGTTTCCGTTTTTTGAAAAACAATAACAATGATTCCAAAAGTTAATTCGATTAACTCATATTCTTCAATGTTATTTATGTATATTACAAGTTTTGCAATTACATTCTTTGTTACAATTTGATATTTACTATTGCTGAAATCTTATCTTTCTACTTGATATGGACACAAATATTCATTAGTAATAATTTTCTTACAGGGGTTATTAAGTTTTATTAATTTGTTTTCTTTAACTGCAATAAATTGAACATTACTTCCTACATATATAATACTATTATTGAATTTTCTTGAAATTGGATATATTTCAAAATAATGAAATTGAATTCTTATTAATGAAAGGTATTTCAATTATCATCACGACCTTATTATTACTTCTATAAGATTTTATATTTATCAAAGTTTCAATTATTTCAATTCTCTGTATTATTATTTCAAACGGAACTTTATGATTTTGATTTAAATGTATTAATTTAAGTTGTTCTATAAGTTGCATTGGAGTCAGTAAAAGTGGGTGCAATTCATTTCTTTTCGCTATAGTAATTATGTCAATTAATTCGTCTAGATTTCTTAATTGTTTCCATATATTTAATTTATATAATTAAGATCTGTTAATGCTTTAACTCCAAATACGCCTTTTCTAAGTTTGTAATTTTGCTTGTAATTGTGTTGAAATTATTCATTATTTCAATGTGAGTTTGTTTAATTATAGATTGCCAAATAGTTTTTATTGTGATCTGATTTTTTTGGATTCTTATATAATAGGAGTAGTATATTTTTTACAATTCTTGAATTTTTTCCAGTCATAATTAACTCTCCATCAGCACATAAACCGACACAATTACTAATTCTTTCATATCTCGTTGTGTTTAGGAAGTTTAACACAACAAAAAACTCTTCTTGTATATCCGTGTTTTTGTAATCAGTATAACAAATATAACATAAAAGTATGAGTTTATTGGTAGCATCTGTAGATTCGTCTATTTGAAACCGACAATGATTTGTTTACTTTTTGAATTAATTTATCTTCAACATCAGTTGCTATTCACTAAATCTTCGTTGAATGCTACCCTTAAGAAGCGGAAAAGTTTCAATTTTGGTTCTAGGATTTCAGAACACACATCTACTAAACATTATTTAATTAATACTGATTTAATATATTCTTTGGATAGAATTTCTTTGCTAATAATACATTAAAGTCTGGGTAAATAATCCACAGGCCAATACAAACACTACATTTTCGTTTTGCTTCAAGCGTATCATTTTGCGAATAAATAATGTCAGCAATGAGCTGTATTGCTATCCAAAGGATATCTGAATTTTATGAAAGACTGTATAAGAACAAAAATTACAACTGTAAGGTTTAGAAGGTAACTTAAAATTTCAAGCTCGCTTCCAAAGTTACTACGCCATCCAATACTAATTTAATAAACGGGATAAACTTGATAACATGTGGGTAAGCCATTAACACGATGTGGATACGCTTTAATTATTAACCGCATAAAGATAACGGGAGGCAACCGTATACCTTTATAATATGCACACAGTTCATATACCTTCGCTCATGGGTTATAATGAATTTATATTCGGTTTCAAACGAAGCTTGTTAAAGTATTTTTATTTTAAATGATGTGCAGTTTTGTTTTGAACAAAACAGTTTTTTCCGCTGATGATTTTGAAGTCAGCCATGTCTTCACTTCTTAATTAAATTTGGATTGGGAGATTAGGTATTATTTCGCCAAGCTAATGTTTTCTTTAAGAAGGGTACATTGGAGACTTCTAAAGCTGAAATTTGACTCCGTTTTCCTCTCTACCCATTACTCCCTTTCTGTCAATTGGGCTCAGAGCATAAAGGGAAAGTAATTTATGAGCCGGAAGCTTGTCTTTTCCCCAGGGCGGGAATCATCTATTTTTGGCTGAAAAATTACACAAGAAAAACTTCATTAACTCTCCGATGTCGTGCGACAACTTGTCACCAGCAACGGGAGGACGTGGGAAAGTGTTAAACCAACAGGAGAGTGGCCATCAACCCAGAGGTGTCAAGATGGGACACATAATAAATCATAAGAGGCAAAAATACGCAGCCTTCTGAGTAGTATAACTGACAAGTGGGTACTGAAAATTCGGAAGTCTTTGAAGGGAAATGAAACGGAAAATCAAATTATTATTGAGGCAAAATAAAACTTAAAATGAATTAAATATTA
This sequence comes from Diorygopyx duplodentatus, assembly GCA_033557515.1. Classification (NCBI taxonomy): domain Eukaryota; kingdom Metazoa; phylum Arthropoda; class Insecta; order Coleoptera; family Scarabaeidae; genus Diorygopyx; species Diorygopyx duplodentatus. The sequence goes on along the minus strand of JAWQRJ010001694.1, from coordinate 2,000 downwards.
TATTACTTTTAAAATAGGTTAAGCTTCGAACTTAATCAGTGTAATCTCGAACCATCTACATCTCGACGACTTAGGAACGTAAACATCAACAAAGGAGATGGGTAGCAACGGAAGTTGAAGTTAGTTTCGGGTGTACTTCGATGTTCCGCACTTGCTGTGAACTAATTAGCGATGGAAGTTTTTAATTTGCATTATTGGAGTTCGCTATAAATCAGGCCAATTATGAAAGTCCGCGCCCAGTAACTGAACGCTTCGTTGGTAGTTCAGAGGTTGTTTACTTTGCCGGCTCATAGTAACTAGTTGTGTACTGTAGTATGCAGTAGCGTGCGGTGTTATTGGGGGGAAAGTGCTGTTGAAGGTTTGAAAAAATTTTTTTTTTAATTTGCCCCGACATAATATTTGTAAACAAATTTAATTGCTTTAAAATATTAATCTCTTTTAGATGCTGCTTACTTTTCGATGCTTGCTTGGAAAAACCTGTTATATCGGAAATATTTTCGGAGATCTAGATAACAGATTTATATCAACTACATGACAACTAGTTTTAACTACTATAAGCTTTTCTGGGCCGCAGTACCCCTTCTAAAAATCTCATTAGCTGGTATAGTTTCAATGTTTTTTTTCATTTACAGCATCTGCACCGCTTAATAACTATCTAAGAATTTATTTAAAGTTTTTATGGACTGCTAGCGCCATCTTTGAATGGCGTGCCGAATTTACTATGATCCACAGTGCTTTTCAGAACGCACCCGTTTATTAAATTCATTCAAATAATATCGTATATGTTTTATATGGCACTCTGTTCACACAAACATTTCCTGATTAAAGAACATGCCGCAATTTTTAACAAAAAGTATTACCGGAGGCTGAAATCAATTTATAACCTCCCACCGAACTACGGGAATGGTGGGAAAATATCGAAAGCGCTCCGTAAATATTGCGTCTCTACGGGGGCCATCATCGATAATGACGACATCTGCTGGGAGCTCCCAGTAATTGACGAGCCCAGCTGCATTGAGCGCCCGCTCAATGTGCTCCCGTATACATTGGAAATAACGTTTCGGAGGACGCTTTCAGGCGCGCGCGATTAATGGGCGGCTCGTCCGCGTCTTGAAAAATAACCGGAAAGTTGTCATTTAGTGCCCTCTCTCCACCGCTCTCTGTTGCAGGAAATAAATTACGACTCGCCGAGGGGCGGCGTGAACGTGATCACGGAAAAGGGGGACATCACGGTGAGCTATCTGCTGGTGCAGAGGGCCACCGAGTCCGACTCTGGTAAATACACCTGTCACCCGTCGAACGCCAACCCGAAAACGGTGATAGTTCACGTACTAAACGGTGAGTAAGCAGAAATAGAATTATACTTTAAAATTCGCTAGAGATTGCGTTTTCATAATTCCCGTATTGGGGGGAAACGGCACGATTTATCCATTTCTTTATTTTTCTTGCTGGGAAATGAGATTTGTTTTCATGTTTTCTCCACTACCAGAAACAGTTTGATTGATATTGAAATAATGAAATGTAGTTTTTAGTTTTCTGATATTTTTTAAAGGGGAGACTGTTGGACTGTTGGACCTACGGACATACAGGGTCGCTTATATGTGTGGAAACGGTCGATTATTTTCTAAACTAAGATAGCTGGAAAAAAAAGTTAAATATAAAATATTTAGGGTTTTTTAAAATGTATTGTAAAAATATTTAATATATTTAAATATTTATATTTAAATTTTATATTTAAATATTCAAAATGTATCTAAAAATAAATAAACCCCGTCATGTTTTTGAACTACCATGTAATGTTAAATCTAAGATAGCTAGATAAAAACGTTAAATACAAAAGATTTGGGGATTTTAAAAATCTATTTGATTAAACAAAAGTTGAACAGGGTGTGAGAAAAATCTGTTCAAGGATAGTAAGAATTACAATTCTCTTTTTAAAGATTTGGTGGTTCTAAAAAGAACCGATTTTTGATAAGAAATAATTTCTTTAAAGTCTTATT
>JAWQRJ010001693.1:0-15139 GCA_033557515.1 Diorygopyx duplodentatus | reverse complement strand
GGAGATATTAAAGCAAATGGCGAAGGGTTGTGTTGCCGATAGAGCGCTCCACCCCCCAAAATCGGGCGATTCCGCAGCTAAAAAGGTTACCGTTGTTCTTACACCACATCAGTCTAAAAACCCACCAAGTTTCATTTAAATCGGTGAGACACACTTGTCTTGTGTTCCCTTGTAAGTTTCGTCACGATATAAGAATAAATAACGTATTTAAGGCAATACGACTAGAAAATGATGAAAACTGCGAAAGAAATGCTGTACCAGTTACAGAAAGAGTATTTCTGTACATAAACAATATAAATATACAAGTAGAAAGTTTAATATATTAATATTTAGTAAATTAATTGCTTAGCTGATTGCTTTATGAAACGATGCCTAAATACCAGTGCTTAAGACAATACTACTTAAGTTGGTCACGAGCTAAGAATAATTAATAACAGTAGTATTTCCATGGAATGGCTCATCAATTCAGCTGCTAATCGTACGGGTATCTTTTGAAACCCGTTGGGTTACAAATGGATGTCAGTAGGATTCGGTATGGCTCTAAACAGCTGCGCTTCATCCCGGTGGTATGTATCATGCACATGCTGTAAATAAAAAACAAAAGACACAATTATTAACTTCATTTTTTCTTCGTGTTTTTGAAACGGTGTCCTTTATATGTATGTGGAACCTGTCTGGTAATTTTCGTTGCAAAAGGTTTTTAGATTAGGGGTAAAACAATTGAATTTATGACTGTACGTGAGGGTAACTAAGTGAAATAGTTAATTGAATTAATTTATTATAAACTTACCATCTCTCATTCTTCGGAAATGTATAAAGTTTTATTACGTGCTACTTACTAGAAATTATCTTCACAAATAAAACGTTTACAGCGACCATCGCGACTATTGTGGCGGCGGCGTGGTAGCGAAGAAGTCGAAATGGCACTACTAGCGCCATCTCTCCCCGAGTTTTGTTTTTAATGTAACTATCATGCGAGTTCCACAAGAGTTGGACCCCCTGGTATGGGGGTAGTTTGACAGGTACAATTTGAAGGTAACTTCAAGCGGGTTCTTTTAAACTTAAAAGGAACTAATATTGTTGTGTTTCAAATAATCGCTGAATTTTAAATACTCGATTTTCACTAATAAGTTACGTTAACAATTATTACAAAAAATATAAAGTTGTAATACTTAATTAAATGGAATTAAGCACGTACTAATTTGAAAATTTTTATTATTTCCATCCTTTTTCTAATTAATCTAAAAAAACTGAACATGTCATAATGGTTCAAAAAATGAATAAGTTAAATTAAATTTTTATAACTATAAAAATAATAATGCGATTGTCACTATTTAATGGTAGCAATTGAGATAATAAAACTTGATAAGTACAGATCTGTTTAAAAATATGTCATGAAGTTAGTTCCAAGTTTAAAATAATTGTTTTAAATTTAAATAAACTTTATTTCCTTCTTATTAAGCGTTATACGTTGAGTTTTGTTCAAACAATAAACTATTTTTTCTTTGTTGTGAACATTATTTTATCAATTTGGTATTGTTTTAGCATTCCAAAGTAACAATGACGTCAGTAACAGATAATATTAAACCTCTGTCTAGTATCGGATCTGTGTAGTCTGGTATCGGAAAATCCAAACTTTGCGCCGATTTTCCGAGATATCAACAAATATCCTCTGAAAAACGATCAAAACAATTGCAGATATTCCATTATCACATAATTCTTTTATTTCTAAGATTTTACTGTTAACTTGTATAATAAAAACGCCAAAAACTTGATTGCAAGTTAAAATAAACTGCTTATACGGTCGGTTATGCTACACTTAAACTTAGGAAAGCTAACGTATATGAGCGAAATTATATTGTAACTTTTTTTTCTCTCGAAAACGGCATGTTTTAAAGAATGCAGTGTTCTTATGCAATTTAAAAATGGTTTTGATTAATTGATTAATTTGTGTAAACAGGAATTAGTGAAATATCAGTCAGTGTAAACGATGCTTTACCGCTTTGTTGACAGTAAGCTAACCTAAGTTTTTTAGCTGTCAAGAAAGAGCTTAAGGACAAATCTTAATTGTCCGGTTACCGGTAGATTAACTAAGTGTTGATATATAATAAATTTCGAAGAAAATTTGTGTGACAAGTGTTTGTTGTTTATAAATCACATAAATCACCAGTAAAACCGTTTGGTTTTACTATCACCAAAACCAATAATTCATTAATAATTCAACAAATTCACGTAAGAATTGTATTGTTAGAAATAAATTCATACTTTTTGTTATTGGTATTCTCAAAATGATGAGCAATGCTTTTCTCTTTTTTGTGGTTCACTATAAGCCACCATTCAACATTACCCTAGTTGAAATGAATGTCGGAATCCCCAGTACTTTTCAATATTTGAATGCACAAACCGTAATTACCACTGGCCGAGATTTCCTCTGGAAAATTCGAGCTCCTCAAGATTATTAACCGTGTAGCGGTGAATGGGAACGACGGGGGAAGTTATTGTTCCAGTTTCCGAGACCGAGGAATCCATTATTAACGTTTAATTAAGGTCCTTGTCTGCCCGAAACATAATGGAACATCCCGTGATTACTTGCGGATGCATTTCATCGTGTAACAACCATTTCATCGTCTCTTCTCACGGATGCACAAAACACGTGAGTTTGAGACGTTGACCTTCGTCGTCGGTCGAAATTCCTTCGGGAATCCTTTGACAACTCTCCGGAAGCACCACGCGGAAGAAATAAATAAAATTTTCCGAAACACGTCAAAAGTTTTTCACAAATAACTAATCACAAAGTTCGGCGCGATTCGGTTGATCTGGGGGACGAAACCTCGCATAGCTTCCTCCGATCGAATCGGTCGGATGTCTGAAGTCCCAGCTTCCAGCAGCAGTCCCACTATGTTTGTTATTCATGCTGCTAGGCGTTCCTGACGTTCCTGAACTAATCTCGAACACCTAGGTCGTCAATCGCCCTCCCGTCTGATATTTCGATTGAAACGGGATCCTGTCGGAATCACGGGTTTAGTCATCTACAGGTAACAGCTAATTTGGCCCACTGATGACGCAGCAACTTTGTGTATTATGGCAACTAAGCACGGGGAGACGTAACGCGAAATTAGGACATTCCTCTGGATAATTATTGCTTGTATGCAGGAAAACGATAACTCTGAGATGGGATTCGAATCCGCGACCTTCATATTCCGTATCACTACTTTACCAATTCTCACAAGACACGTAACGAACAATCAACTATAAGTTGTTTCGTCGTGGGTTGTTCTCCCCACCCTGACAGATCAAAATAAGTTTTAATAATGTTTTACCGAGTGAACCGGGGCACTCTAAGTTTAGTTTAATGGGCGTGTGAAGCAGTAGTCTGCAGCTCGTCACGAAATGCGATTTTCTTTTGTTTAGGCGTCCCCTTCCCACGAACTTCGAGCGGCATTCAGTCGGCCGTTGGCGGGAATATTTGGAATTTACTTTTCGCTGAAAGAGTTAAAAGGGGACGGGTTAAATTCGAAAGAGTTAAAAGCGCGGGGCGCGGACTTGCGAAAAAGTTTTTCCAGCTTTGCGAACAATCTTAGTGGGAGAAGATGAAAGACGTCGAAATTCCATCAGAATTTTTGGCGTTAATTAAGAATAGTTTGTTCTTACTCGCAATTGATGTTATTATTTTTAGGTAAATAACGTTACTTTAATAAATCTTCCTTTGCGACCTTTAGGATTCATAAATCACCAAGTTTCGTCGAAGAAAAACTATTCCCCACTGAGATTTTTGCACTTTTCGAGAGCGTTCCTTGAATATTTAAACTGCTCTATACAGCTCACTCCGAGCTACTTAATATTAAAAACAGCCGTCGACGTTCAGGCTATAAGCTATTGTAACTAGTTGCATCGAGAATATTAACCCTCATATTCCAGGCGACGGCCATATAAACGATCTAAGCGGGAAGTATGAATAATGTATAGAGTGTATCATTAGAGGCACCTTTAAAAATCCTTCTCTAAATCTTGGATCGATTACCCTGGCTTCGTAACCCGGTTTCGCTGCAACGTTACGTCGCGTTATTCTGATACATTAGCGTACGGGCATCAGTTATGGTAAATTGTGTTTTCAAATGGCCGAAGTGACACTTTTTCGAAAAACTTTGAAGACCTCTAGCACATCGTCTTATTCTTCCCATCCAACAGCACGTTTTCCACTACTTTTCGTTTACACCAATGAATGTTGCAATTTTCAAACGGCGATCATCTCGATTTCCTGTGGGATTTCGAAGTTCCCCAGCTGATGTTCTTATTACGGAGATCCAGTGGGATGTTTTGAGTTACTTTTGCATTGCTCGATGCGATAATTTTCCAATCACTGATTTTTTCCATCTCGCATTTCCAACGTTCAATTTAAATCGCGCCCATAATCTGCCCAATCACGCCATTGATGGCCAACGTGCCGAACTGACAGTGATAAACTGGACGCCGCGCTGCGATTAAGTTTCAATAATTGACGAAAATTTTGTACACGGACGGGCGGGGTTTTATAATTTAATATAACGCCCGTTTCGACGTAGAGGGCGCGGGAGGGAACTGCGAAAGCCCTCAATCTGCATAGACGTCATCTACGGTGACATGTTGGGACATGATTGATAGGGCACCGTGAATCGACTTTCGCGTAATAAAAAAATTACCCCGGCACTGCCGTCGTTATTTTCCAAGCAGGGGGTGGCAGGGAGGAGCGAGAGGGGTGGGGCTTATTGACAGGCATAGTGAAGTGATACTAAGTGTCCTTGGTCTCCTTTTGTCATCCATACGAAAGGGATTATTGATTAGGGTATAATATATTCTTGGTATATTATCAAGAAGTTTCTTATATAAGTATATTATCTTCGCTTAAATAATATAACGTTATGTCAATATTACGCAAAAAATATATAACTATGTATGATATATAAAGTACTGAATTGGATTTACATTTCTAGAAAGGGCCAACGACTTTCTGAAAAAATCAAAACTTGGTTTTTGAGGACTACGCGAGAAGGAATATACATATTGAACGGAGACAAAAACAAGCAGTAATCTACATCCCGTATAATTTAGACAACTACAATATATCTACAGTTACACAACCGATAACAAAGTATAACAAGCACAATACGCGCCTGTCTGTAACCGCGTATGTGCATTATGCTAAAATCAATACGCTATTAATTCCAGTAATTAATACCCCGTCAACTCCTTTATTAAAATTTAACGCGACGTCAGGGCCCATACTTCTTCGAAAGCCTCCTACGTCGTCATTATATATAATGAGCGCAGCCGCTTGGTGGCAAACATTCGTATAATTATAGTCACCCCCTTAATGTCAGGGTAAATGTTAGTTTAGGCCTGACCCAATTTCCGATCTAATACAGTCCATTGTGTTCTTGAGGTGTGAGTTATGTTGTTAGGGAACGGGCGAATTACAGAAATTTCCTTTTTACCTTTATGCATTGCCTTCCGCCCATTATTGGGCGGCTATAAAGTTCGCCCTGCTAGCACTAAAAGAAGCCCCATTAAGGTAATTTAACTGCGAGAAATTCACATCGAAACTTTCGCAGTAAGTAAATTTCCTCTACCTCTTCAATAAATATCCAAAGTTTACGACGCCATAAAAGGTATTTGACAAACAGTTTCTCTTGAGTTAGCTTTATGCGTGTTATTATACTTCCTTGAATGTGGGAGGGATGAAATTTTCGTTTGTTCGCATATATTAGTTGCCTGTAGCACTTGCAGTGTTACTAATGTTGGTTAACCGGGCATTAAAATCGAAAATACCTCTAACTAATATTATTCACTGCCATATTTTTATAATTCGGCTGGAGCATTACATAAATGTAAATAATTATGTAATGGCTCGTGCAAATTGTGCGCACACAGTTCACGCCAAATTTAATTTGAATGGATATATTCGCAAACAATATAATTATACCATTTATCGACCCTTATCAAAAATTTATTACCCCGGGTAAAAGGAAGCCATAAATAATTCTGTTATTAAACTGGGCCGCGTATAATGTAATATGCAAGCACAATTATTTACGGTGGGTGGCTTTGCACGCGCGCACAAATACCTTCATGGGAGAACATTTGTTGCCAACATTCCTTGCTTAATGTGGTGGCTGCACAATAGGAATAGAATAGCAATGCTTGACTGTCAAATATTCCATATAACTGCTTTTTTTCTCTGTACTCTTCACAAATTATTCAACGTCTCTTTAACTTGGATGTAAAACACGTGAAAAGGGATCAATTACTAATCATTTTAGGTAAAAAAAAGTTTCAAATAAAAGTTGCATAATTTCAGTCTTTCAAAAATTATTTAGTAAGATAAAAGTTATGAAAAAAAATGAAAAAGAAATGCCAAAAATAAAAAGAATTATTAATTATTTTTTTAAAACGGGAAAACTATACAAAAGATTTAAAAAATTTAAAGTACTTATTCAAAATTTATTTATTTAAATGGTTGTCTACACAAACTGCCGTCGTATAAGTTAATTTGCACCAGACGGACCATTTCTGACCTTATGGATTGGTGGATTGATGGCTCGGGCATAGGTTCACCCGCGAGAAAAAGACCTTTAGACCTTATAAGTTCCTTTGGAGGTTCCTCACCAGGTTTCTTCCTCTTGCCCTCTGTTTCTTGGGGTTTGGTAAGGGGCTTGAAAACAACTCCGTCCTGTCAACTGCTCTCCAGTGTTTGGCATTTAACGCATTCGGCTTTCAATCCTTCCAGAGATTATTACTTCCCTTTTCTCTATCGGTCCAGGAACCCAAACAAGCCAGTGTTCTGTTTGGTTTCGGAAGGTTCTTTGCTTCTGTTTGACTTGAAGCGTCGCCCCAATTTCCAATTTAAATTTACTCTTCTTTCGTGACAGCTAAAAAACTTAGGTTAGCTTACTGTCAACAAAGCGATAAAGCATCGTTTACACCGAACGATATTTCACTAATTCCTATTTACACAAATTAATCAATGGTAAGTTCATAAACATACGGTAGCTAATATGGTTTTTAAAACGATTTTTAAATTGAATAATAACGCTGCATTCTTTAAAAAATGCCGTTTTCGAGAGAGAGAAAAACGTTACAATATAATTTCGCTCATGTACGTTAGGTTGCCTAAGCTTAAGTGTAGCATAACCGACCGTATAAGTAGTTTATTTTAACTTGCAATCAAGTTTTTGGCGTTTTTATTATATAAGTTAATAGTAAAGTCTTAGAAACAAAAGAATTATGCGTATCGGAATATCTGCAATTTTCTTGATCCTTTTTCATAAGATATTTGTTGATATCTCGGAAAATCGGCGCAAAGCTTTGATTTTCCGATACCAAACATTTAATATTATCTACTACTAACGTCATTGTTTCTTTGGAATGATAAAACAAAGAAAAAAATAATTTTATAACAAAGAAAAAATAGTTTATTGTTAGAACAAAACTCAACTTATAGCGTTTAATAAGAAGGAAACAAAGCTTCTTTAAATTTAAAACAATTATTTTAAACTTAGAACGAATTTCATGACATATTTTTAAAGAGATCTGTACCCATCAAGTTATTATCTCAATTGCTACGATTAAATAGAGATAACACATTATTATTTTTATAGTTATAGTAGAGAGTTATAGTTATAACTTAGTTATAGTAAAGATAAGTAGAAAATGTCTAATGAAAACAAAATTTTACAAGCTTGAACTTTTAGGTTACGAATCAAAATGTCATCCACTTCAAGGCAATTCAAGGGGAATTCCACAATCAAGAGGAAAAATTGATATATGATTACCAGACTATCACTTTTATTGGATTAATAGCTAAGGCTCTTTTATTCACCAAAGAACTGCAATCTCTACATACATTACAGGTAAGCGAAATATGTATTTCAAGTACCTAGAATTCCTGTGTAATCCGAATTCTTTTTCAGACCTTCATTTATTCCTGAATACCCCCCGAAAAATCCAGTTAATAGACGATAACCAATCTGTTTTGATTCAAGCTTCTTGATTCAATTTGTAAATCAATTTTGAAATATGTTTCAGTCAGTTCCCAAATCTTCAATGTCCCAAATACAAAACTTCTTATCAGTTTCCAATGCATTTTGATGAGGTTCCAATTTTTTTCATCCATTTGCAAATCTTCTCGATATAGATTTGGACGAACCTTGATAAATAAAAATTTTGATAAACCTTAAGTAATTTTTACAAATCCATTAAAAGTAAGTCTTGTTTTCTATTAACTTATACTTTTCTATACATTTCTTATTTATACGGACTAATTTCCCATATATTTTGATATGGAAATTATACATCATTTTCAATATACATATTTCGATAAGTTCTCATTAAATTAAATTTCATTTGTACGATTTCCGATATAGTTGGACGAATTTTCAATTTTTTTCATTAAATTTACAACCTTCTCGACAAATGGTTTAACCAATATTGGATAAGAAAATATTGAAACCTTAATATTGTTGACCAATCTGCAACATTTTAATCAATTTCTAATCTATATTGAGCAATTCTGAAATAAGAATATTAGTTTTGAAATTTTCAATATTCTTTATGTAAAGGTTTGTGAAGATCTTTTGTGAAGTCTTGAATATTCTTAGTGTGAATCTTCAATATTAGTGTGAAACTTCAATATTAGTGTGAATCTTCAATATTAGTGCGCATCTTCAATATTAGTGTGAATCTTAAATATTAGTGTGATTATCTAATATTCTTTAACTGAGTCTTTAATATTCTTCTTGATTGAATATTGCATTTATAATACCAATATTTTCATTTGTCTCTTCGATTTTTTTTTAATTGTTGAATATTCTTAGTGCGATTCTTCGATATGCTTAGTATAAATCCTGATTGCTATTTTTGGTAATCAGGTAATTAATATTCTTAGCGGGAAAGTTGAATTTTACTTTTGAAAATTTCAGTATTCGTTATGTAAAGATTTGTGAAGGTTTTTTTGTGAATTTTTGAATATTCTTAGTGTGAATTTTCCATATTTTTTAAGTGAATCTTGAATATTCTTCTCTATACGAATCTTGATACTGTTTTTGCAATATTCAATATTTTAATTTTTGCATTCTTGAAAAGTTTTCACTGTAAACTAAATTTATCATTTTCAAATGCCATAAGAATTACCTTCTCAATTTTTAAAAAGCAACATTTCCAGAATGCAAGCTTCCAAATTTGGGGAATTTTTATTGCACTGGGGCGATTTGGAAAAAATTGAAAATATTTCACTTTAAACTAAATTTATCATTTTAAAATGACATAGGAATTACCTTCTCAATTTTTAAAAAGCAATATTTCCAGAACGCAAGCTTCCAAATTTGTTTTTCTATTGCCCTGGATTTGGAAAAATATACGAACTTTTGGAAAATTTTCGCTTTCAATTAAGTTTATCATTTTCAATTGCCATAGCAGTATAAACCTTCCAATTTTCACAAACCAACATTGCCACAATGTAAGTTTCCAAATTTGGGGAATTTTTATTGCACTGGTGGTGGTTCGGAAAAATTTGAAAACTTTTGGAAAATTTTGACTTTAAACTAAATTTATCATTTTCAAATACCATGGCAGTATGAACATCCTCAATATTCAATCAGAATTACTAAAAAAAGAAATATCTGTTGATATTTTCAATATCTCTCAACAGATTTCTGTCAGTTTTTGAACCGTCATTTTTGAGGAGTAATAATCTGGAAGGGACCAGAACATACCACATAAGAAAAACAGATTACAACGACCCAAAGCTGATATCTAACGAGCGAAATAAATACTTACTAAACACGAAAATATTAAAGAAACACCAGGTGTGACGTTCTACACCACCAGACTCACTCATTACTAGACTCTCACTTTTATTGGATTAATAGCTAAGACTCTTTTATTTACTAAATAACTGCAATCTCTACAGAAATTACTAAGGAAATATTTATTTCAAATACCTAGAATTCCTATGTAATCCGAATCCCTTTTCAGACCTTATTTTATTCCTGAATACCTTTCGAAAAATCCAGTTAACAGACGCCAAGAGTTTATTTAATAGGATGTAACGTTATAATAATTTGTAACCCAAAATTTATTCAAGTATGACAGATAATATAAAATTTAAATATTTAAATTTTCAAAATATTTAAATTTTGGAAATGCAAGAAGAAAAAACTGTTTGACAGTTTCTGCTCTCAGTAACGTAAGATTTTCCTTAATCACTGCCTTCGTACCACTCAATTTTGGCAGAAAGACTTTTGACAGAAAAGATATTTTATTCACAGGAAAAGGTGTGCTTATTTTTGATAAAATCAATATGATATTTCTATTATTTTCAACTTTTGTCGTTTGTAATTATTTGTTGGAAGTTTATTTTTTTTAAATGAAAAGATATTTTATTAAGTAATATCCATAAAAAATATTTTATTTTTAACAAAATTGATTGACATCTGTATTGAAAAGTATTTGCACTTTTATCATTTTAAAGACATTTCAAAGACAATTTTGAAAAATGAAGGTAAATTATAGCTTTACAGTCCAACCAATTGTGATGAGACTTTTTGAAAGAAAAGTCTCTCTATCGACAGGTACATTATGTAAACACAAAAATAAACAAAACGCTAGCACTTATTAAGCTTTTTAGAATGGTGAATATCTCATGCATTTCTCTTTGAGGATTGAAAATGCTATATATGCAACCAAGATTGTCCTGCTGTACGACTGGTTGCGTAGTTGAGCCAGCCAAGCCATTATTAAGTTTTTTAGAATGGTGCATATCTCGTGCATTTCTGTTTGATTAGAAGAGAAAAATCAATTTGGATAGGTCCTTTCTCTTTAAAACCATATTTCATGTCTTATTTGGGCGTTTGAAGATCAACAATTTTCACGTTTAATCTGATAATCGAAAAACATTCGAAATAGTGTTTTGTAAGCTTTTTAACCACCATAGAATTTTTTTAGCTTGTTTTAAGTCTGTGTATTTCGAACGGACGTTACGATTTTTATCATTTGTTTTATGACCGCACATGTGACGCGATCCTTACGCCGACTGTGTCCATTGACAGCTTTATGTCGGGGCACCAGTCCGTCTGCCGACTGTGGCGCATTGATTTTGCAGTATCGACAAGAAAATATGTGTGGACGCACACTCCGGCGATAATTGAATTTTCGGAACTGTTAACGTTGCACCGTTGCAAGTTTTTTTCACGCCGCACTTTAACGCGTCCCGAAAATTCGGTAAACACAATTTCATTTTCAATTTGTTTGGCGGCGATATTCCGTAATTGTTAGCTTTAAAAATTATAAGGTCGACGTGTTGGCCTGACCATTAACTTCGACACCAATCGCGGATTTGTTTTTGCGCTTAATTCCTGGGATCCTACGCAATCTCATCGCCCACACAAAAATATTTTTAATTAACTCCCTTCTCAACTTCGTGATCCGCAATATCAGCGTCTCGAGCCCTTCGGCTGTATATCCGGGCTTATTTACTAATTGAAACAGCTTAATTAATATGTAAATGGCGCGGATTGTTGATCTCCCAAACAGGAGCGACCCGTTCCTTCGGGTTTGCGTTAATTGAAAATGTAATTAAAAATCTCGGACTTGGAGACGACGGCAGTTTCGCGATTACACAATCGATGCCGCAAGCAACAGACGGGTTAAGATCGTAGATCTGGTTTCAAGGAGTAGCGAAGATTGCGCTGATCGCGTGATTTTCAATTCTATTGTTGTTGCGAAAGCGAAGGTATTAAAATTGCAAGGTGGGGAAGTGGAGGGTGGGAATTACAAATTTATTGGCGTAGCAGACGTTATATAATAAAAGGTAATGAATTTTTGTGCAACACGCGATGGTAAGGGCATATTTCTGTAGGAAATTAGTTAGCGTTAATCCGATTTATTAAATCCCGCTCCGGATTATTTTAAAATTTTTAAAATAATTCTGACGGTAATTTTAAATAGAAATGGTTTTAAGACAAAAAAAAGTACACTGGAGTATATTCATTGTAATGTAAAACTTGCGAAGCCACATACACTGGGAGACTGGTGAAAGTTGACAACAAGAATTAAACTTTAATTCGCCATTCGGTAGACAGAGAGAGATATTTTTTAATTCAAATCAATTAATAGAACTATTTATGGCTATAAAAATGTAAATATAAGATTAAGCTTTGGAATAGAGGAAATATATAATTATCTAGATACTGTACGGGTGTAAAAGCCGGGCGGATTTTACTTCTAAATCTAGAGTGGTCCCAGCCTTGCTTGTGGGCTACATTATGCCCCCGGAATCCCATCGTGCCCCTATTTTCCGATATCCTTCGTAGGAGTTTTCCATTTGGGGCGGCGCATTGCTTCTGCTATGCGGGCGCCCCACGGGGCTCCCGAAATGCCATTGCATATTGGCCCCGAGCAAGAACGCAGATGTATGATAATACGTGTCAGTCATGTGGCGTTTCGACGCTACCAGCTGAGAATTCCGAATAATCTTTCGCCGTCTCTCTCGCACCCGTTGCAAAGGTGCATACCGTACCGTTCAATTCGGCGGAAAGTGTTTATTGGATGTCCTTCGACGCGTCGGGATCTGAACGTGGTTTGAAAAAAATTAAACTAAAAAGATTGACAGGAGAAATATTCTGCCTGAAATTATCTTTTTGATGAAATAAGGTGTAGTTAGAGTAACATGAAATGGCATCTACATTGGTGAAACAGGTAGAAAAAATAATTGCCCACGTGATCAGACTAACTCACATTTCAAGTACCATTAATTACCTAAGTCGTAGAGGGTTGAACTGTTTGCGATCTACACCGGTGTTAAATCTTTTCTAATTCCACATTCCAGGCAGGCCTGAGCAATTTGTTACTTCCACGCGTGTAAGGCTGTTCAAATATTTGCATTCCTTTTATTCGAAAGCAAGTTTAAAGTTACGAACCCCACAACTTATACAAATCAAATTATACAGGTGAGTGTTAAAAACGAATCTAAACATACTAACACCATATCTTCCTTTAAAGGAGCGATCACACTGAAGGGATAATTACAAAACTCCACCAAGCGAGGAAATAACTTCTCGCCCGCATTTCCATTGTCAATATGGTCACGTACCATCGACGGACATACTTTTTAATGGAACAGGTCCAGCCTGGCCGGTAGACGGGGCGCTAGGTTGCCGGCCGAGAACGCTTAATATGCAAATTTAATTGGGAAAAAGTGAATCAGAGGCGGCCGGACGTAAATTTCGCTGTTTCCCGTTACGACCGCCGCCCCCTAGCGGCGCGGGTCCGCTTCCCAACCCCACTTCTGAATTTAATTAAGTCCGTGATGCGTTCATTTTCCTGTCCGGCGGTCAAGAAAAAACTGAGCATAGTTCAATTTTTTGCGCACCTCAAATCACCCTTTACTACTTGCAAAAAATCCCAGAGGAAAAAAATACACTGCTGGTGTGAACTAAAAGAAACCTAAAACATTCCACTGGATCTCCACATGAAAACCATCACCCAGGCGACTTCAAAGTTCCACTAGAAATCGGTACCATCACGGTTTGAAAATTGACAACTTTTTGTCCGCACCCAAACATAAAAAGTAATGGCAAACGTACTGTTGGATGTGAGGAGTGAAATGATCAACTGGATGTCTTCGATTTTTTTTGAAAAACCAACGATTTCAGGATTTGAAAATTCTCGGCGGAGGAGCCGGTAATACTTTACTGCATCTACAGTAACCTACGTTAGGGGAGCATTACGGCAACTGTACTTATTTCCAATAATTGGCAAATTGCACGTCTCGCAAGTAGCTCTGATCAAAAGCGTATTTTCCATTGAAACAGTAATCCAGCGCTTGCATCGGCATTCGATTGAACAAACAAGGCGGGGCACGCAGAAGCCGTAGCCGCGCCGCCTCCATGATTATAATAAGTAGTTTAATTATGCCGGAGTGGCATGTAATGTAATCGGAATTAACAATTGTGACGGGCTGGCTACGCCGTTCGTACATCATGTACCTGACAACATCAATGGCTATCGGGCCGTGTTAAGTGTACCTGACACCGCCGCTGCGACATGATTGCGCATAAAGCGCTTACGCAACGAACGCATTGTAATTGCGGCCCGTGATCTGAATTGACAATCAATCGGGAGAGTTTTGCACGTGCACCGCACAGTCGGCTGTGGCCGCGAACTGCACTGATGCCATTTGCAATAATAGCGACATAGGTGGCCATTACCTGGCGCTAGTTGGTGCATATGTGCACAAAGGGGACGTATTTTGAAGTGAATGATACGAAATAATTGTCGTTTTACTTGTTTATACAATACGCAGAACCTCATTGGTGTGAACGAAATGCGGTTGATTACCTTCCACTGGACTTCTATAATGAGAGCATCAGCTAGGCGAGTGTTTATTTTAAAGGAAACTAGCCACCACGACCTTTTGAAAATTGTAACATTCACTGGTACAAACGAAGAACAATGGAAAACTGGATGAAGAAAAATGGAAATAAGGATTTGTCATCCCTATAAGCCTTCGCATCACCGACTGTGATATAATAATTGCAGATTGTCAGTTGAGCGTGTAGTAATATTTGCCAGATATGCAATTGGTTGTAACACCTGGTTGGATAACTTCCAGGCATATACTATATACTATGCTATGGCATTTGAAAGTGATAAACTTAATTGAAAGCGAAAATTGTCCAAAAGTTTGCATATTTTTCCAAATCGCCCCAGGGCAATAGAAAAACAAACTTGGAAGCTTGCATTCTGGAAATATTGCTTTTTAAAAATTGAGAAGGTAATTCCTATGGAATTTTAAAATGATAAATTTAGTTTGAAGTGAAAATTTTTCAATTCTTTCCAAATCGCCCCAGTGCAATTAAAATCCGCCCAATTTGGAAACTTGCATTCTGGAAATGTTGCCTTTTGAAAATTGAGAAGGTAATTCCGATGGCATTTGAAAATGATAAATTTAGTTTGAATAGAAAATTTTTCAATTTTTTCCAAATCACCCCTGTGCAATAAAAATTCCCCAAATTTGGAAGCTTGCATTCTGGAAATGTTGCTTTTTAAAAATTGAGAAGGTAATTCTTATGGCATTTGAAAATGATAAATTTAGTACAGTGAAAAC
>JAWQRJ010001692.1:0-15141 GCA_033557515.1 Diorygopyx duplodentatus | reverse complement strand
CTATCTATCCGTTATAAAGTTACAATTATTTAGATGCGGTTTCGGAGGCACGCGAATAATTTGCCGTATAACGCTGTATAGTCAAGGTAGGAACATGAAACCAAAGCGATGTCAAATGGTATGATGCTTGCTGTTTTTCAACGTAAATTTTGAATATTAATCTTCATACATGGCGCCGCGAGCGCTATCAACTTTGAAATTTCGAATTACAAAGGGGGTCTTGTGACACATCATTGTAAAGGTATTTCAATTGTCTATTGAACCCTGGCGGTAGTTTTCAATTCTATCAATCCGTTATGAAGCTTCAATCATTTAGATGCGGCTTCGGAAGCACGCGTGTAATGTGTCGTACAACGCTGCATATTCAAGGTGGGAACATGAAACCAAAGCAATATCAAATGGTATCAAGTTTGCTGTTTTTAACGTAAGTTTACAATTTTCTACTAATTCTTTTAGATATTTTCGGCGGATAGGATTTTCATGATAAGTCTCATTAAACACCCGCTCCGCATGATGGAAATTACGCCCGGCCTCGACGTAAATGAAGATTTCTTCTTCAAATAAATGAAAATTGCACAAACGACAACCAACACTGATAGTACTCGCACAACACACGAATGAGACTCTGTAGCTTGCCTTAACAATACATAAACCATTTCCCTTGGACTAGGCGAAAAGGAGGAAGAAATGAGAGGGAGTTTTCGAGAAGGCGATCGACAAAGAATTTTTCTTTGTCGGTCGCCGCCAAAAAAACAGCACGTTGGGTTTTTAGGCGCAATTGAATTCATGTAGACACAGGTATTTATGACAATGATTTTACAATTTCTTACCGTTGCTTTGGAATTTCCTTAGTAAGAACCTACTCTAGGTAATTTAAATCAAAGGCGCGCACACTTTAATTTCTATTTTTTTAATCATGATTCATCATTTGAAAAAGATTGTTATCTTTATAATATTATTGGGCTTATTCAGATTCTTACTAATTCATTAAAATTGTATCCACTTTAATCGTAGAACCTTAAAATATTCGAGCTATACCGCGTTATAGGCAAATTATACGGCATGCCCCCGAAACCGCAGCCCCGTGTCATGGATTTACGCTGTGTAGAAGTCCGGAGAAAATTCCTGACGTTAAAGACTGACAGTCAATTGCATTTACTCAACACTCCTTTGATGAACTTTCAGCACAATTCTCTCCTCACCGAAAGCCTAGCAATTTCATGCTTCGGCGACAGCTTATTCTCTCTCGTCCCTCTCTCTGGTTATACGTCGACAGTCCTAAACGTAAGGTATTTGAGAAATCGATGATGTATCTTGACTGGGAGCAATGCGAGTAAATTGTCTGTGGTATGGTACAATTCGGCATTCGTAAGATTTGGCCGTGCTTAACTTTACTCAAGCTGCACGCAATGCAAAGACGCTTCATTACCCAATTGTCAGAGAAGTCCACCACAAAACTCATTGCTTAACAGAAATGTGAATCTCTCATCAAACGTTCTCTCTCAAAGGTAGTGGTTCGCTCCAATAAACCGTCGTTATTCCAATAAACCGTCGATGTAAAGTGAGTTTGTTTGCTATAATGTTTCATCACTATCAACTCAAGATGCAAAAGCAAAGCAGAAAATTCAATAGTTTTAATGACATAAAGGTTCAAAAGAAAAATACTATAAGTGTATGTATTTGTAAGGGCGGAGGTGAAAAAAGTTTTTGTTGCAATTAAGTTTACCCCATCCTTTATCTTTATTGATCTTGAACTGATCTATATCTCAGCAAGCAATACACGGGTTGCCCAATTTTCGGATAGGTCTGGCTACATTATCCAGTTATCACTGAATCGCTCGAGTGTTAGAAGTGGAAAAGGGGGGTAATGGAAACCCTTTAAAATCGAGCGCAACCCGCAAACCTTTGCAAACTTTGGTCCACAGTATGGGAAAATTTCTGGTGCATTCCCCAACTGTAGAATCGTATACCCTACCGATTGCCATCTCCTTTACAATTGTAGATATAAAAAAGTAGTACCTGTGAGTCTTCTTAGACGCCAATTCCTCTTCAAAATTATACCAGCACTACCGGCCACCTGAGCACCCAAATTATAACCTATCACATGCAGATTAGTTCTTTTAATTTCTCTTGCCTTAACTCTACTTCTTAGCATGTATTGTATGAACTTAGCAAAGCACACTCCCAACACTCTTACATTGTAAGCTGCTACTCTAAAACATGGGTAGTGGACGTGATGTGAGTAATCTACAGATATAACGTTGTAACCAGTGAGCAAGTATTCTGTAAATCCAAGCGTTAGTTCCATCCTTTCTAATGGCGATATACGCACCTGGCCTTATCTCGGTATTCGGTGTCGTGCGGTAACTGCCGTTGAAACCATGCAAAATAATTTTTATAGGGACCTTCGGTATAAATGGAGCCAGTCTTATTCTATTTCTATCTTCCGAGATACGATATGGAGTTCCGTTCGTGCTGAAATTTGTAACTTAATATGGCATTTGTTATGTAGATTCAAATTGTATTACCCGACATATAAGAAATAATGAACTATGTTACTGCAGTTATCTATTGCCCTCTCGCTCAACAGAATCTTCTTGCAGTGTCGGTCAACATCTGTTTCTGATATATCTGCGTCCATTTCTTGCAAGCCTTCCTCTATAGAATCTAATGCATATATGAGACAAAATAACACCAAATGGTATGTCCGCAGCAAGTTTTCCATAAATTAGCTCCATGTTATTTTACTACAACTGTTGTTGCAAAAGAAATAATGAACCACGCGAACATTTATGGCATAGTTCTAATTGCTGCTTTGACACAAAAAGTAAATGTCAAAATTTAGGTTAGAATTACTAAAGATTTTGGAGAACTTTATTCTATTAAACTGTGCAATTCAAAGGAAAGTTCTTGCATTTGGCATACATGGGAAAGAAATTTGGTAGTGTTTTTCGTTATGTTAGAGTCATTATAATAGGGTTATTCACCGCAACTCAGAAAAGGATAAAATTAAAGGGAAATAGGTGATCTTTAGTATACCGTATACCGATTTGATCACGGCAGGTCTTAAATCATGCAAAGATAATTTATTCTGTTTACTAGCCAGACAAGGAACAGGAATTTGTCAAGTTCCTTGTCTGTAGGATGGGGTTTTCTGCCAGTCGCACACATTTTCTCCCCATTCTTCAGCAATCAATCAGTCACTGTTAGGAATTCATGTCGTAATTGTCTTTACAGTTGAACGACAAATGAGGCAGAGAGGGGGGGTTAGTAATTTGTAGCGTTGGAATAGAATACTCGGAGTGAACTATGTATAGCATCTTGAAATACGTGCACCATTAAAATGCATCTTATTACCTTTCTGGAGTGAATATCTTGTTGCCATACATGGTATAGAATGAATTTACACGAAGTTATAACAGATTTCTAAACTGTAATTAAAAAACTCTAATTTGTCGTTTTATTCCTACATTGTCATACTAATTCCTTTTCGTTATGCAAAACTTACCACCATATATTTTGCCTTGAAACACTGTACGATTTTTGTTTTCTGTCGGCAATTCCTGCACTGGAAATAAAATGTCTTCCACGTACTCTCGTTTGAAAATTTTCTCCCGCAACTGCTATACTAACACTTCATCTTTTTAATGGCACCCTCATGATGCATTTACTGCATTACGCTGAACGTGAAATCACAAAGGGCTATAAATTACCTTTAGTACTGTACGTCCAGTTGTGGTTATGGGAGCAAAAATACAGGATTTTTATACCTCATCAATTTTCTTTTTGTTTACTATTGGAGAGCAAAACATCAATTGAAAAAAGTACTATTACGGAGTGAAGCTGCATTTCCATTTTACATATTTATACAACGTTTTTCGAAATTCGGGACTAGGGTTGTAAAAGTCAATATTTCTGGAAAATTTCCATTTACCGTTTTATTGTTCTTCAATATTTAATTGTGATGTAGCTGTAGCAAGTAAATTATTTAATAAATTTGATGTTTCCGGACAAAATTAAGATTCTTTATCTGTTTTGTTTTCAGAACAAATAAGAGAAATTAACATAAACTACTTTTATATTAGACGGCTTTAAAAATTTATCAAAGCGATTTCAAAAAAACCATCAAATTATTATATTTGATTGAAATACTCATCATTCCTGTCGACGCTATTTTAAGTGTCCTATTTTCCATAACGTTTGTAAATTGGCGAATAAGTTTTTGCGCCCA
Organism: Diorygopyx duplodentatus; assembly: GCA_033557515.1. Taxonomy (NCBI): domain Eukaryota; kingdom Metazoa; phylum Arthropoda; class Insecta; order Coleoptera; family Scarabaeidae; genus Diorygopyx; species Diorygopyx duplodentatus. The sequence continues at coordinate 10,910 of JAWQRJ010001692.1, read as the reverse complement.
TTCCGACCTGTGTGGGGTCAATTTCCAACCCGGAAATTGAGATTTTAATAAAACTCGGTAAGTTTATAGAGTTCTTTGAGATAAGAACGTGGCATATTTTTTCAGCTGCCCAATCGTTGTTTTTTGAGGTGTCGACCATTTCCTAGCGCCAAAAAATTGTTTTGGTGGAAACACCTTTTCTATACATACTCTTGAATGAAATAGAATCGAATATCTATAAAGTTTTCCCTCCCCTAGTGGGCATTTTAAGCCCCAAAATTGAAAGAAAAAAACTAACTGTCTACTTAAATGATTATTTGCAATTATCTTACAAACGAAACATAGCGTGAAAAACTGTATCCAGTAAAATTCATGGAAACAAAATTCCAAACACTGCCATCGTTATCACAGTTTACTGTTTTTTCGCCTTCATCAGTCTTGTTTTTGACAAATATGTCTTTATCGATACAAACTTGTTTATAACATACAATAACGTCACAAACAAATAACACATCGATATACGTATTTTACGATACAGTATACAGGTATACTTCTTTGCGGTGTGGGATTTCCATGGTAAAAAGTACCCTCCAAGTGCAAGGAAAAAAATATACAAAAATTAATTTGTTTTTAGTCAATATATTTAGATTATATATAATTTTAATAGTTATTACAAAAATATAAGTTCTGCCAATGCAAAAAGGCTGGGCTATTTTTTATCTCACCGTGCAACCAAGTCATTTTTAATTTTTGCAATGGTAAAATTGAAAACATGTTTTTTGGGTTCCTAAACATAGCGGTACCTGGCATATGGAGCACATCCAATTAGTACGTACTTCTGAAGCTTTAGTACTGCAAAGAGCACATCTACGTCTACTTGTTCGAAGTGGTTGGTGGGAGCTATTTTCAAGACGTATTGAAGACGTATTCAGGTTGGCAAAGCTTGTCTTTTTTTACTAGAATTGATATATCCATTGGATGTGATAGGCGTTTAACTAATGATTGGACAACTACTACACTTCGTCTAAAGTTTTTCATTGAAATTTTTGATTTGCCAAGTAATTTATATAATATCAATTCATTTACAATAGCAGCATTAACAAAGAAAAAGAAAATTCGATGTCACCATTTTTTACTCTTGCGATCTATACTATAAACTGACTTCATCTGATCAAACTTATCGACCCCATTCATATATTTATTGTAATTGGTAACAGCTCTTGGGCAAGGTACAGTGGTAATTGATCCATCTTTAAGTTTCCTATTTACGTGTATGCGATCTTCAACATTGTGATAGTTAGAAAGGAGATCACCTGTTATCTTTCCACTTATATGCTGGCAAACCTGTATTGCTACAAAATGATTCACAATCACCTCTGTTCATGTTTTTTATCAGGAAGGATGTTTGGAAGATATTTATTATTATATGTAGACCGCCCTTTAAATCGAATTATCGACTCATCTATTGTCAAATGTTGATGAGGATTAAGACATGTTTTGAAATTATTTTTTACCATGTTTAGAAAAGGTCGAACTATATACAATTTATCAAACTTTTAACTGTCTCTTTCATTTCATGTATATGAGTATTCTTATATGTTTTTCCGGTCTTTTGATAATTTTGTTCTACATATAAATTTGTTTGAAAAACATTATTATCCAGTATATCATCAGATATAAATAAATTAAATAGATCATAAGGTGTTGGGTCAATCATTTCTTTGACGAATTGCGGAACACCAGATTCTGCAGTAATTCTGGAACTTTTTCCATATTATGTTAGACGCCTGTGTATGTAACAATATTGCCAATGGTATCATCATTGCTGTTATCAGATATATGCAAATTAGACTCATCTAGTGCTAAATTAATAATACTAAATTGAGTTCAGGCTCTAATACATTTCCTAAATCACCTTCTTCATTTTCTTCACTATCATTTTCTGATTCAATATCCGAAGGAACATTTGCAACATGTTCGTTATCAATATTCTCTACTTCACGGTAAAATTCTTCAACACTAATGTCAACTAATTGCAAGGGTAGCTGTTCCCGATGTGACATGGTGAAAAATTGCAAACGGTATGGTGGGTTATGGTGGGTAACCGTCAACAGAAAACTAAATTTTTTAGTTATTATATAATAAGTTATTAAAAAATGTAATTTGTTTCCTACCTTAGATCTTAAAGAACTTATTTACAGTAACATATTTTACAATAGTTCAATAACACTTTTTCTGAATAAAACCAGGTTTAAATAAAATGTACGCGGTGAAAAATATGTGTATTTTCGGGGTTATGTTGAAAATTAAAGCGCCAGCATGTTAAAGTACTAATTACGTATGTTCTATTAGCACTAAATCTTCTGTTAGGGACTAAATTTAAACCGGTGCACTTTACAGCAATAACATCATTTCTGTGTGGGTTAAATTTTGTCCCAATGTACATTTAAGGTCTATTTTTTAGTGGTTCAAATTTTAACCCAGAGTACAGCAAAGAGATATAATTCGCTTTTTCCTTACTCTTTCAATCTTCAGTTATAATTTGGAGTAAAGTTTACTGTTTCTTTATACTTATTACGGAGCATAAATACGATTTATTATAAACCATTGTAAGTGTCCTTCGAATTTTTGACCTTTACAATGTCAAAAATTAACATAGTCAATGTTATAAAAATGTTAATAAGAACCTTTTAAATATCTAACACCGATCATTCAGCTGTAATACTGGAAAAAATTGAATTACATGACGCTCCAAAAGGTATTTTAAGAGCACAAGAAGAAGGTAGGTTCGCCTCCGAGAAAGAAATTGGATTAGAATGTGAAGAACTCGGTGAACCTCATAAATCACAACTTGTTGAACCAGAAAGAGGGTGAAAAGGATATAAATTTTGTAAATGAAGGTAATACCTGTGACGAAGGCGGAAGTCTTGTAGACATGGATTACAAGGTTAAAGCTGTAGAATGTTGGAATAGCGGAAAAACAAAAAAACATGAAAAGTGTAAAAAGTAAAAGTAAAAAGTGTACAACATCGGGTTAAAAGTCGTCAATAACGACTATTTAAACAATAGTCTAATAACTATACACATGGGAAGAACGCGTAAATAAAGACGCCAGTGACCGAGATAAGTCGAAGTTTATTGCAGAATATGTAGGTACTTAAGAAATTTGAAGATTCTGTTGGGAAGGGAAATAGAGGAAAACAGGTAATTCACTATATAATCCTTCGGAGATGGGCGCTACATCTCTCTTGTTTCACGTAAAATCATCAATTGCGACTGATAGGTGGCATATTTGTAAATGTTAAACCTAACATTAATACTTTTGTTACAGACAATGTCTATAACCCAGATGAAAGCGGATTTAATCTGGAACGGATTTAAACATCAGACACCGTCGTTCAGTTCACATTTAGTTATTCATAGGTACACAATTGTGCCATTTATGGTATTTCCGCAAATTGCATAAAATCAGAAAAGATATCTGTTTGAAAATATTTTGTTCTGAAAGGCAACAACGAACTGACTCCAGCTGCAAGATTTCAAATATAAATAAGTAGTGGAACATCGAAAACTTCTAACAAATTAGTTGGACGGAAAACCCTGTATACATGAATCGCATATGGGAAAATTCATGTTTTAGTTTTACGAGTTCTTGAACTTGAATTTCAATGTATCCCACGACATTACAATTGCGCCCTTCTGATGACAAATATTTCCGTATTTTTCTTAAATATTTCGACAATAAATGGGACACTAAAGAAATTTTTTCAAGGAAAAAAACGCCTCCGGGACGGGAATCAAACCCGTGTCTCTCGATTTCCGGGCGGACGCTCTGACCATTGAGCTATTCGGGGACCTCCCCCGCCTCTTTGAGATATCTTTCCTTAAATACTTGCACAAACTTACACAAACCTATTTTCGCAGAAAAACAATCGGTAAAAACACGACGAAAAGTAATCGTCATCGCAGAGATATCGGATTTTATTACGTGAACTGGCGGAATAATTCAAGGGAAAATACAGTAAACTGTTTTGTTACACTATATAAAAATTTTCTTTAGTGGTTTATTTACATCTAATATAGTGTAACAAAACAGGTTACTCTATTTTCCTTTGAAATAAATGGGATATTTAACCAGTAGGACGCATAGTAGTAACACAGATACCAGCCCATGTTGCCGAATTTTTAAAATATCCGTATTATATAAACTGTATACAGGGCATTACTTCCGAACACTATCCAGTAGTACTCGAGTTGCTATTAGTGGGGCTATTTACAACGAGATGTTCAGTGTTGTACGATAATTAATTTACTGTTGTGTAACGTGTTATCATCTTGGATTCAATAAAGTATTTATTTATTTATTACTAAGCAAAGCGTAGTTAATCGATCATTTTTGACACTACTGCCAAAAATTGAAAGTTTAATGCTGCAACCTGGAATTAAAAATGTCACTTTTAATGTCAGTCGTACATAAATAATTTTGTTCTTTTCGATTATTACTTCAGACACTTGGTATTGTATGATAAATACATTTTAAGTAGGTGATGAAATATAAAGTAATTTTAAATATAACGTACACCTTCTATCTTTATTTGTTGGTACTCATTCAACCTTTGGGTAGAAGAAGTTTAAACAGATATAGCCAGAAGTTGTATATTTTATAGAAAATTACATTTCCATAATTAGAAAACCTAAGTTATTAAATAAAGTTGCGCGACTCAGAGCAAAGAACCTCTGTGTTCCTTTATGAGACCATTTATGAGGCCTGAGGTTGGCAACCTGGACCATTGGGTCGTCACAACCCCTCTTCGTTTTAAGTCACCTCTCTCACCTATAGTCTGTGCGAGTGGATCAACCTGTACCTACAATTTTATCCGTTTTTATTGACTGATTAATATGATTTTTGTATTTTATATTTATCAAGGTGAAAATTGATAATTACTTTTGATTTCCCTACGTTTGACAAATGCATATTAGAACATCTAATAGTTTATCAATTTTCGCTGGTCCATCATATCACACCCTAGTGATCCACACAATAGAATTCCATTAACAAAAAATAGCAACAAAGTACCGATTTCAAACGTTTAATAATAAAATCTTAAAAATAAACAATATAAAGAAACTGTCAACCATTAAAATTTATATTAAAAGTTATTCCTTATTTTGTAATTCATAAACATCTCATATATCTATATCCTTACGGTGAGTGTCCGATTGACTTTAATTAACGTGGAGGGTTCTTCTTCTTCAGCATTGCCTTTATCAGATTGGTTGCAAGCACGTGCGTATGGCGGTTCGGCATTTGTTGTTACTAAATAGACGCCCCTTGTACTAGAAATGTAATTAGATTAGTTTCTGTCGTTAAATGCTTGTGCAGCCATTGCATACTCAGACAAACAATGTTCACCCATGACAGCTGTATGATGACTGTTGAAAACCTCGAAACCGCAGAATTCGGTTTTGGTGCTGATGGATTCAGCAAATAAGACTGCTGCTAGTCTATGATTGCACTCGGTGTCAGTTAGTTTACACGGACCATTAGTTACGGCCTTATTGATGTAAAAATCGCAATGGCCATAGGCCTCCATTTTACCGAAGGTGAGTATGTTGGTGTGGATGGCATCGACGAATTTCGCACACTTCTTGGAGATATAGTTTGAAAATGTATAGAATGCGGGTAGGCTTGCATCAAGAGCTAAAACGAATGTTTACATTTTTTTTTCAATCATCGTACGTAATCGTTGTTGTAGGCTTTCGCGGCCGGTGTTCAATATTCTTGGCTTTCCGGTGGTCGCCGCGAAACCTTTCCGCGGCGACCACCGGAAAGCCAAGAATATCGTACGTAATGTTTCTTACAAGTGATCCTTCGCAGAAATTTATCTTGATCAGATAGTAGGAGACCAGCTTTGCCTGCTAGTTGAGCACCTATATCGAAACCGATAACGTGATAATCCTTAAGATCAACATCCGTATGTTGAAGAGTCAGCGTAGTAAGTTTTAACAGAAATTGAGCAAAACATTTAGCTACTCTCACAATATTTTTATATGCCTGTATAGAGCAAGGACTCCGTGCCACATTGTGATAATCTATTGATATCACGTTGTATCCTTTCTTGATGTAAGCTGGAAGTCAAATTAGATCCTAGAACGAGGCATTTACGAACGAAGAGCCTTACGAGATCTGATTTCTTCATTTGGTGAAGAACTTTTATTTCCATCGTATCCATGAAGTATTACCTTTATTGGCTCACCTCGAATAAATGGCGCGTTTTTAATAGTTTGCACTTTGCGTTCATTCAAATGATATCCATCGCGAACATTTCTGCAAAACCAATTTAAAAAAATTAAAGAAATTTCTAAGAAGGCTATGCATTTATTGCCCACTTATTATATAGCCAGAAAGTAACGTTTTTGTTAGGGCAAACATCTTTTATCGTTACTTGCAAGCACCATTTCTGCTGGACCACGCTGGATTGCAATCTTGCGAGGTTGAGCTTATTGATTTTTAACTTGTCTACCAATGCCTCGTATGATTCTTCTCCTTCTTCTGCCTGGGCCTCGTTCTCTTTCGTTTTCTCTTCTTTCTCTGCGTCTTCTTCTGCTTTCCGCCTATCTTCATTCTCGGCTTCTTCCTCTTCGACAAGCGTTTCCGCTTCCCCCTCGTCTACATTCTCTCGCTCGTCATCCATTTCTTTCTGCTTTTTATCTGATTCGACCGGTGGTAAAAGACGCACGGCGAAAGTCACGTGGAATAAAATGGCTATGCAACATAAAAAATTTCGAGTTAAAAATAAGTTCATGTTTACTTCAACTCATCGTAAAGTATTCGTCACAATGACATTTTCATTTTTCTGTCAGGGGAGCCAGTTAAAAGTGATTAAAACGATCAGGAGTAGGCGTCATATCTATTGGCTGTTATTGCAATTGCTTCGCCAATTAATCAATCAGACTGTATAGAATTGTAGTAACATTAAATAAAACCTCACAAAAAAAAGATTTTGTGAAGTAAAGAAAGATGGTAATGATGATAAATTGGCATTATGGCAATGACATTATTGGTAATATTGAATAAATTTTCTTTAGTAAGATTAATATGCAATCTGCAGATCATCATCAGTCTAAAAAGTAGCGATGTATAAATAAAGTATAAATTTAAAAAAAAATAGTAGAAAGTTACAGTCACTGTTATTTAAGCGTGACGATATCAGAATTGCACGAAATTTACAATTCAAACTCTTTTTTTTTTAATTCACATTTATCTAATGAAGTTTTTGCGCCATATTATAAAAATAGTTTAAGTAGTTTCTTTAAACGTTTTTCCTGTATTGAATTTGAAAGTATAATTATGTCATGTTGGTAAACTTGGCAAATTTCACTTGTTAATTTGCTGCTGTCCCTTCATCTTCATCGCAAAATCAATTTCGTTTTCTGAGTGACGCTAATGAAAAAATCTGCGACGTCACCAGAAAAAAAACATGTTTTCATCAGCTATTTATTTAACTTCCATACAGTTTTCTATTGGCGTTTTCCTCTCCATGCATTATTTTGCTTCCAATATAGCATAAATTGAACATAACTGCCCTTATTTATGTTTCTTTATTTTGTTCACACACTATCAATACACGATGTTGTCTTATAGTTAGCTTAGGTCTAACGGTCGAATCATTATCATATCAGCCATCCACTTCGTGACATCCACGTGCGTACGGAGCCGACGGATTTGTAAACACTCCGAAGCTTCCAGTGACGCTGAAAATAGTACAATTCATTAAAATCGATTGGGCGTATGTAAATGAAATGCCAACTTTCTTGTAGCTCGCTCGCCCATGGCACATCTATTTCCGCTTACAAATAAGTCAAAGCCACAAAACTGTCCTTCTCCGTTAATAGATTCCGCATAATACACTGCAGCCATTCCACGAGTACATGACACGGCTGTAATTTAAAGTTGTGTATCAATAGACTTATTATAATCGCTTATTTGATTCAAATGAAAGGAACTTAATGGGATTGTTAGGAAGTCCTGTAAAGAATAATTAAAAGAAGTAGTGTTTTTGTATTCATAAAATAGATTCAATAAAAATCAAACAGCGAAAATAGTAGTGAAGATGTGATGTTTCTTCTATTTTAACAGGACTCCCTGATGGTTTTGTACAAACATGGATATCGATTTCTTCAAAACTTGTAAGACCTTGGCCGGCCAAAACGGTAAAGCAAAATGTATGTTAATAAATAACCATGAAGATATGACATTGCTAAATTCAATTGTTTTTTGAGATAATCGATTGATGATTGATACCAAATTCAATCAGACATGTGGTAATTTTATTTATGCAATGGCTATGACGTTCTTTCAACTGGTAAATTTTGATAAACCTTAACTTACTAACAGTGCATTCCCCTTGGCATATTGCGGTGTTTACAAAATAATCGCTATGTCCACTAGGCGCCAAATAAGCATACAGTACAGTAGACGTGTGAATTACGTCAACGAAATCAGCCACGTGCTTTGAAAGGAATGGCTTCGAACCATAAAACAACGGAAGCGCGGGATCCAAAGCTAAAATTAATATAATGAAATATAGCTTACTGTGGACCATTCCTTAACAATGGATGCAAAAATGAATCCCGTGAACATGAGATAAATGACTGTACAGACCACTTCTTGGGCGAACTGAACTGTAAATCAAGTATGTCGAAGGATCATCAAATACTAATCGATTTGCTGTGTAATGGCCATTATTATATAATAAAACAAACCAGTTACTCTGGGTAAACCACCTAGACACTTTTTGATGGTTTCCGCTGCTTTGGCAGCTACTTGTGCTCCTATACCAAATCCTAATATATGTAGATCGTGCTTTTTGACTCTGCATTTTCTTCTTTTGATCTTCTTTCGGAGTAGTACCCTGATAAAATGGGCTAAGCATTTTCCTGCCACATCCAAATTTTTTACAGACTGTATATGACATGGATACCTTACGACTGGCCCATAATCCATTGATATCACGTTATATCCCCGTTTTAAATACTCTAAAATGTCCATACATTAGTACACTTCGTGGTTGAATTAGTTAAATAACCTGGTCTGATTTCTGGATTTGGTGTGCCATACTTATTTCCGGCATAACCGTGCACGAGGATTTTGATAGGTACCTTCGGGAGAAATGGGGCCTTCCTAAAGTTGTTTTTGGAACCTTCGTTTAGTTCATACGGTTCAATTATATCTCTACGGCAATGAAACATGTTTAACATTAGAAATATTCTTCCAATTCTTTCCGTACCTGGTGTATAACCAAAAGGTTATGTTATCGTTGGGACACTGGTTCTTTATAGTAAGCGCGTTGCACATTCTCTGAAGCTTTAAATTTATTCCCATGGCCTTTTCTACAGGAAGAAGGTCAGCTATGGTGTCGCAGTCTGAATTAGGGACCAAAGTAATCACACACATCACAGTAATAAGGGCAACCGATTGATGCGACAATTTCACCAAATTCATTCGAAACCGTTATCATGCCAGAGAGTAGTCTTCGTAGTCGAGAAACGTCAACACGTCAAGCATGGGTCTCTGCAACGTCAAAGTATTAAATTACAGCAGAAAGGTTGTTTGGCTTTTGCAAAAAGTCTTTAGTACCCTATGCAAGATTACCCATAATGGGCGAATATGCGATTGCATTACACAACTGTCATTCGATGCCATTCATCAATGACAACTTGTAATGTAACAATGTGTCACGTATACATATGTCAAATGAAATAATGACATAAGTATTGTTAAAACGTATTCTTTTTGTTGTTATTTTCGTTGATATACAGAAGACATCATTATATTATAATAAATTAGATTATTAACATGCGCGGTTATTTCAATTCTTACAAGTGCATAGACGAAAGAAACTTCGCTAGTAGTACTTTCCATAATTTGGTATTACGTATGTCATCTTAAGCAAGTGGCGCTTAAATTAGTCATAAAATTCAAACAAATGGAATAATATAGAGTGTATTTAAAATAGAAAGCAAATTAGGGATGGAAAGAATAAATGTGAGTATCTATGCTGATTTGGAAAGCAAATATCAGATTGTGAACGAGGTATAATTTTATTAAGTGAGATACAAAGGGCTATGTCGGAAAAATTGTACTTTGTTGGAGTTGTGTGCACAGTACAAATTTTAGTCAGTGAACCAAAGATTACAAATGTCAAGGTTACGTTCTCAGAATCAGTCCATCTTTTGATCACTTTTGTAGCTCAGATAGTAACTTGTATGTCGCTACACCTAGGCCCCATTGTACCACTTGTGCTGACTCCCATGGCGTTGCAAGGGTAATCTGAGGTCAGCTGTACATGGGAGGACGTTCTCGCAACTTTTCACTATACTTTTGTAACGCTTATGAGAGTTGCTCGCCTGATTCCGTGGCTTCCACACCACTATGGCTTCGGATTCGGTAGTGAATTTTCAAATCATCGGCGTCGTTGATATACAGGGTCGCTTTTATGTATGGAAACGGCCGATTATTTTCTAAACTAAGATAGCTGGAAAAAAAAGTTAAATACAAAATATTTAGGGTTTTTTAAAATGTATTGAAGTAATAACAATATTTTTTACAGGATGTGCCAAAAAAGTATGGCAGCAAACAGTTACCTTTTTTTAAATAGAATACACGGTATATTACTCGATATTTCAATTCCTCTCAAAATTTTATTAATAATTTATATAAAACACCATACACCTAAATTTTACCGTTTTGGAGATATCGAATTTTAAAGAATATTTTTTAATAAATTTATAAAACATTTAGGTTCATTTAATTACCGTTACCCGAAAAACAAATAAACCCCGTCAAGTTTCTTAACTACCATGTAATGTTAAATCAAATTTAATTAAACTTTAATAGTTTATCTAGGTACCTTAGAAAGTTACTAACT
>JAWQRJ010001691.1:0-15143 GCA_033557515.1 Diorygopyx duplodentatus | reverse complement strand
TGGAGCGGGGTTCGAACCCGCGACCTTCCAATCACTAGTTGGCTGCTCTGCCACTGAGCTACCCGAGGACTCGGATTGAACACCGCTCGTTGGAAACACATTTCTACATTCATGTTTATTTGTCAAAATACGTCATACGTCCGACGTCCATACGTCAGAGTATGCAATCGTTCCACCCACGTTGAAATAACGATGGAAACTGGATTAGGACGCACTCCGTGATATTATAATTATTTACATTTAACCTAATGGTAGTAACTTTTAAGGAAATTGAATGAAGAAAAATAGTGTCAGTGGCAGAGCAGCCAACTAGTGATTGGAAGGTCGCGGGTTCGAACCCCGCTCCAGGACACTATTTTTTTTTTCAATTTCCTTAAAAATTGCTACCATTAGGTTAAATGTAAATAATTATATATATATATATATATAATCAATTAATTGTCCTAATGACAACAACTATTCCCCAAACATTATCAATTACTCATGGAATATGTTGTAGTGCCCCCACAAATAGAATAATAAATTATGTTATCAGTACCATTTATTAGTTACATTAGCTTTGTACTGTCAATCAAAGGTTCTTGGAAGAGTGCTTTCCTGCTCATGTAGTATTAATGATTATGTGAGCCCTCCAGTACAATATGACACGAACCGGGTCCATTGTTTCACCGATTGCAATTATCTGTCCCCAATTATTTGCCGTCCATGTAAATTGATATTCTGTTTACATGCCGTCAAATTTACTTTACACGGAATATGAATTTTACATCGGTAAAGGGCAGAATTAATTACGAACCGATTTTCATATCCCCAGAACGTTACACGTGAAATTTTTGTGAAATGTTATCGATCTCTGGCGAGCGCGTAAAATTTTACGAGTTTTAAAATGTTCGTGCGTCTGTCGAGTGATTACCGGCGAATTTCAAAAATTCTCGTTGCTAACGAATTGTTCCCCGGCAAATTTATTTGTACTGTATTTTATGGAAACTGTAATCAAACGGAGAAGTGTAGCATTAAATAAATTCATGTATGCGAAATTGTTTTGTTTGTAAATACTACAACTTCTGAATGTACTTTTAAAAATATATTTATTATTTTATGTTTTTTCATGCTGTCTTTCGCATGTTTTCATGCTCGATTTTTGTGTTATTACTGTAATAAACAATATTTGATATGTACATCAATAACTGTGGATGTCATTTTTGTGTTAACAATTCTTACTGCTGTCCAAGATGGCTTTCAACCTTGGCACACTAAAACTCTAAATTCAAATTAACGTTAGTTTCCTTTCACCAAAATGAATAGAGAAACTACAAAGTTATGCCTGAAAATATTTTCTGAACATGTAATGGACATGTGTACCGTTAACTATGTGTTCAAATTAGATAGTTTTTGGTTAGTTCTTTACTATGTTTTTTTTTATTTCAGTAAACTTATTAGTTAACATCTCAATGTATGCTTGCAAAAACTACGTCATATTAGTAGGATTTGAGCATAATTTTGAAAAAACGTAACTTAGGAAAACAAGCCTTGCTATAACAATCAAAGGGTGTCGGTTTTTCACATTACATCCTTATCTTAAGACAATATTTGAGTTATTTAAGGTAATCAAAAAATTAATCATAGCTCTTGAACTATCAACTTTAGGTATATGGAATGAAATTGAGTATTTGCACATTTCAAGAAAAAAGAACAGTACTAGAAAACACCTCTTTTAAAAATTGCTCAATCCAAATTAGAAGATAGTGTAGTGTACCCATCTGCCGGCTATTATTTACACTAAAAAACGCAATCTCATATTTCACGATAACTAGATAAGAATTTTTTTAAAATACGTCTCCGCACTGGGTATTTTTAAAGAAATCGTCAGTAGCTGGCCAACAGGTAATTTTAGGTACTATAGGACTTTTATTAAAAATTCTGCGAAGAATACAAAAATGTACAATATACACGATGTTCCATTAAAAAAATGAAGTTGTAAAGAAAGTAAATGAGAAAATATTTTAAGGTCGTAGTAGTAATGGCAAGTTGTTTTGCTTAATATTTAATTTTAGAGCTATCGTATTGCAAGTGTTAATATTATCTTATTTGTAGGGTTTTTTTCTGTATTGAGAATTCACGTACGAACAGAAAAAGACATTATGCCACATGTGTTTAACGCCTAACCACCACATGCCATTTAGGAGGAGGTTGTATTGATTTTTTCTAAGATTACACAGTAATTGATTAATTTACATTGGTTAATTTATACAAATTGTATTATTTTAGAGTGCAATTCACTTTCCTTAATTCCATTTTGTCAGTACTACAACAGTTTCTACCTACAAATTTGATAAAAACTGCTATACACTAAACAGTTTTCATTCATCGCACATGAACAATGAAAATTTTAAGAAAGGAAGAAGATTTGTCTATGCTGATTCCCATAATTTATTAGAAACTTGTTGGTCAACTACAGTCACCTTCTGTACACGGGAATGTCACAAAATGTAAAACTCTTTGCTTATATATGGAGGAACCATCACATATCAAAATTGGCATTGCCAATTAGTAGAGTTTCGGATTCGTTGGACTGCTCGCGAGCGACCCAATTTTTTCGATTTCCCAATTTAGCGATTGTTTGCGTTCGTTGCTTGTTACTGGTCCTGGACGCTCGCCTACGTACTGGGCTACCCATATTACACGAAATATCCGCCGAACGTGAACAGTACTCGTTGCTTTAGGCGTAAAATTGAATTATCGCGTCTGCCTTCCATAAACAAAGTGCTCGACGTATACACATCGAGGCCGAATCCCATTATTTCGTAAAATTAATACACGCAGGGTGAGGGCCACGGACTGCCGACTCGCCCTCTATGTGTATCTACGTTCAAATGAAAACGCCGATTTTCCTCCTGCCCTTTGTTGGTTTATATTCGGTTAGAGGGGGCAGTTGTTCGTAAACGATGGAAGAACCAACCCGATTTTACCTTTATGTTTTGCTTCTCATTCCACATTGTTGCCTGCTTTTGTCGGAAAACAGTCTAGAGGGAAAATGTGGAGATAAATGGCCAGAACGTACATTTAAAAAATGTATCTCAATACTTCCAGAGCTGATGGGATATTCAAAAGGTATAGCCCCATGCTTTTGGAGACAAGTTTAGCTGGTTTACTGGAACCAGTAAATTGGAAATTATAACTAGTGTGGGCTGAACAAGAAACTTCGTGGTAGAAAAAAATGTAGGGGTGCAACACAAATGTAAAACAGAATCACATTGTGCAGTCGCGACCCAAAGCCATCACAGAATACCAATCACAGACTGCACCACTTAAATCGGATTTGTTATGGTAGAACTTACTAAACACACTCGAATGGCTGGAAAGCCATGAAAAAGATAAAATAAATTCGAAGGAACAGAAAAGAATACAAGAGTAAATAATATAAATATATAATGACGTTATTTTACATTAAAATTATAATCCTCAACAGAGGGGATCATTCGAAAGTCAGAAAGTTTGATATTTTTATTATATTTGAATATTATAGTTTGTAATCTCGACTAATTACGCTAGGAAGCACAACCTTGGAATGCACTTCTAAGTACGTGTTTATATAAGTTTAACTTGATTTTAACCAGTTCATTTTATTTCAAAATCCAAAATTTGCAATAAAATTATCAAAATACTTGGGATGCATTAAAAAATTCTGAAATAAGCTCTAAATTATAGCCTCAATTCACCACGACATTCGAAATATAGACTGTAATATTTAATGTATACTGCGCCAGGTGAGGTTTTTTATTTATGAATAGGACGCGAAAAATGAATTTGAAGAAACAAATTTTTAGGCACTATAACAGTGTTATTTTTCAATTTTCAGAAATTCAGAATATTGATTATAGAAATGAATATTGTATTATAGGAAGGTTAACTATACACTGAACCGAAAACTAAAAAAAAATCAATATTGTTTTTTTCTGAAATCAGGAAAAAAGAAAAATATTAATATTTGCAATTTCTCTTTAGGCACTTTTATATTATACAATATATAATTATATATATTATAGTTCACCCAGTTTGTAATGGGTTTTACGACTGCAGTTGGCAACAAAAACCCATTGGTTGGTTTATGACATGCTACTCAAGTTGTATGTCGTAAAATGTCATAAAACCCATCACAAACTGGTTGTGCTATATATTTATTTGATTTAATGTTCTTCCAAAACAAACGCATAATCTTTGTTTTTCGAAATGAACTGATTGATGTGTTTCTATTCAATTCCAGCCTAATGTGTCATTTTGCCAATTTTACAACTAAAGAAACGATTAAACAGGAAAAGTTTCGCAGTTTTCGCAGTATGACAAGTAAGGCGCACACACACAGAGAGAGATTTAATGACGATTTTGGTCTGACAGTTAAATATTTGCAGTTTTATCTGTCGCGGTCCAAATCGGCCAGGAAAAACTAACACTCGCTTAAAACCTAACAGATAAATTTATAGATAAGTTTTCAGATAAGTTTTCTCCGCACGTTTAAAAAAACTGTGGTCTTTCAGAAAGTTGAAAGTTTTTTGTGTATGAAATAACTATCTTAGAATGGACGAATCAACTTTTTTAAAACACAGATTTAATGAGAATTTCTTTATCTAACCAAGACACTACGATGAGAAAGTCAATATCAGCAGAAGAAAGACTTATAACTAATTTGAGGGGTCTTGCTACTTGAAGATCCTATTCCGATTTCAAATTCTCTGTAGGAATTGCAACTCAAACTCTTGGATACATAATTCTAGAGATACACCGTATCGTTTATAACACTCTGAAAGGAGATGTAAGACAAGTAAGAAAAAGAAGTTGAAGTAATTGAAAATATAATAATCATTTTGTGTCGAAAAATATTGCAACTATGTTATAATAATACTTTATTTTTAATTTCCCAAAACGAAAGAGGAGTGGTTAAAAATAACCCTGGGATTCAAAGAAAAATGGGACTTAATATACCGTGAAGGAGCTATTGATAGAAAGCATACCCGAATTGTACCCCCGCCGAATTCTGGAGCGTTTCATTATAATAACAAGAAATTGTATAGCATTATTTTATTACTTTTAGTTAATTCGAATTATGAATTCATCTACGTCGATGTTGGAAAACAAGGACGTATGTCTTCTGGGGGCACTGGAATTGACTTCCTTTTATAATAAACTTAAGCCTGATAAGTTGAGCTTGCCCGCTAACGAACAAAATGAGGGAAATTTCAATTTGTTATATTGGGCGACCAAGGTTTTGCTTTGCATAAAAATATTTTGAAACCATATGCAGATTTTGCAGAACAAAGATGCATTTGACTATCGATTATCTAGAGCCAGAAATGCTTTCGAAAGCGCATTTGGCTTTTTGCCATTAAGATTTAGAGTTTTTCGCACTAGATTGGCAATAAATTGTGAAAACATTAATTCAATTGTTCCTGCCACATGTGTGTTGCATAATTTTTTGACCAAAACTTAAATTGGCCCAAGCTTAGGCACTAAAATCCCCACTAATTTACGTTTTATCTCACGGTTTTAACTGTGGCAGTCCAAAATCCGCAGGTAAATTTCAATGTGTATGCAAAAAGATTTGTATAATCATACAAATGAATAGCATTGTAGAAAGGTTAAGTTTATACTGAACTGAAAACCAGAAAACTGGAAAACAAGACAAATTTTAATGTTTTCGATTTTTCTTTCAATACTTTTACAAATTTCATTAATTTTATGCTGGTTTACGTCCTCCCAAAGCAAAAATATAATCTTGCTTTTTCAGGACAGAATCTATTCAATTCTAAGCCAAACGTATAATTTTACCCATTTCGAGCCCTGCTTGAAAAAAATACTAACTATACCCAACAATATTTATATAACTAAGGAGTGTGGGCGTGTGTGTTTTTTTTTAATTAAAAAAAACGTGTTTGTTGATATTTATCGATTACCTTAATAAGTTTGAAACAGTTAATAGAACGTGTATCACATTACTTTAAGTACAATCCGAAGTCAATCAAAATGAAAAGACAAAAATGATTCTGAGAATTCCCTATTTTTTAAACTTGGGAAAAAGCTGACTATTTGGAAACTGAATTTGAAAATACTTATATTTTAGAAATATTGAAGGGATTTTATTTGTAATAAAAATTTGCTGGTGTAGTCAACAATTTATATGGAAGACAATCATAAACTGAATATTTGTGATTTTAAACCATTTTTGGAGAACAGTAGAACTCTGTACTGAATTTCTCATCATTCAAAAAGGATGTTAGCGGCTAAATTCAGTTACACCACACGTTTTTGAACCTTCGAATAACGATCGCACTTCAAAAAAAAAAAACAATATCAAAACTCAACATTTTATTTTATATATGGAATGATCAAAGTATAAATTAAAAACACTTACCAATGGCTGCTAAAGTTGATCAACAAACGCAAAAACACGTTTTGAAAAAAACTAAGCATGTAAACCAGTTAATTAGATTTTCAGGTCATTCCAACACGCCGCAAGTATTTTATTCTTCTCTTCTGTCCTCAATTTTTCTTCAAATTTGGATGCTGGTCATCTTGCATCTATTCTTATCCGAGTTTCTTCCAAACCTTATACTTGGATGTACTCCTATCTAGAGCAAGAATCCATATAAGTAGGTTTTTCTCCTGCTCTTCATACATCATCACAGTTTTGTTAGACTCCCAAACATCATAATTCTTCTTCCAAAATCTTCCTGAAATATTTTTAACATATTCCCTAAATTTGAGGCATTATTCCTTTAGCTTTCTTTATTTCCTATTGAATATGTGCTTCTACGCCGCCGTTTCTCTTAATTGTGCACCCCAAATATTTGTATTCTTTCACTTCTTCTATGCTTATGTTCTGCCACTTCCATTCTGTTCCTTCTTTTTCCTCCATTTCCAAACACAATCTGCGACTTGTGCGCATTAAATTTCAATTTTTCGCTATTCAGATATCTTCCAAATTTTCACAGAATGTCTTTCATTTCTTCAACTTTCGTATTCTTGAACTGGGCAATGTTGCTATACTAGGGATGATCAATAAGTAAGGTTACAAAATCTGCAGTGAAACATAGCGGTTTTGTAATATACATACACCTCCAGTTCAGGGTATAGTCGACAAATGGTCTTGGTTTTATGATCATTCATGGTATTAGTATAATCTGGCCTCCCTCTCGAAACTTTTGTTTTTTCTTGTTCACCGAATTCGCCCTGCACAAAGAAGCGAGTTTCACTTGTTCATAAAAAAGCCGGTCTAAAAGCAAGATAATAAATTACCAGTATCGCCCATAAATTCAACGCGAACATGACGTGCTCGCGCAAACTACTAGAAACACCACTTAGATCGTAAAGATAATTTACCGATAGCAGTTTACAATTCGTTTATTGTTAACGCGACAATACATAAATATCCAGAGGACGGCGACGTTTGCGAAATAAAAGAGTTCTCCACTTCTCGCCGGCGGAAAGCATACGAAACGAGCGGAGAACATCTTGATGTCGTAAATCAGGCGACTCTTTCGTGTCCCTCCTCCGCGCTCAACGTGCGCTAAATAAGTAGCCGGTGGAAATAAATGAGAAACGGCGACAAAGAAACCGTCGGCCGCCGCCGACGACTACAAGTTGCTTATTCTTCGACTGTTTTCAGCAGCAGTAGCTCGCCGAACATTTGCATATTATTAGTGTACGACTGGGACTGTTTAAAACGCGAGTAAGGTCCTTCCGGGTGGCCGAAAAGGTTAAAAAGTGACGTCGGTGTCGGCGTCGACATGATTTGCATAGAGATGCGCCGGCCAGATAAGCGCCGAAAGGGCAGAAGACGGCGTCCCGACGCCGCGCTCGCAAGACCCGAAAAAACGTGACGATAAATACTTTCGGGCGGGTGGCGTGAGCCGGTTCGGGTCACAGGACGAAGGAGCGCCGGTGAAATAGTGGCCCGCTGAATGTTCCCAAACTAACTGGTGACACTCACGGCCCGTAAATAGCCGCTATGGCAGGGCAAATTTCAACTGGCCGAAATAAATGGTGTCCTCGTTCCGTTTTGGGTGATAGAGGCTCCTCATAATTAACTGCGCACCGCCAGACGTGATTGTCCTTGGAAAATCTCTTGACCACTTTGCAATTGCAAATTAGTCATAAACATATAGTTATGGCGTCTGCCTTGCAACTTTCTTTGATTGCCGTAAAACCTTCATTAAAACCGAGGTGATTCCATAGATCATAAGGTTTTTGCTATTTCTTCACCAAACCATAATGAAACCGTAATTTTCTTCTACAGATGTCCCAAATTCGATGCTCACCATTGGTATCTTGGAAACGGTAAGAGCTACAGGCTCGGTTAAACGGAACAATATGGGGGTTAAACGGAACAATACCTTCTTTTTTGTTTCCAAAAAAATGTATCGCCTACTGGATATCCTGAAAAAACTTAAAATCGTCATTTTCCTCAAATGTGAATATTTTCCATATTATTTATCGTATCAAAAAATTTCGAGCAAAAATGTTGTAGATACCAAAACATTCTGTAGGATAGATTATAAAAATATTTTTTGCACCAGTTTCGAGATGTGACCCAAAGTTGTATTCTTTTAAATAAAAACCATAGTTGATTTTAACATTTTTAAATTACTTGATTTTTTCCCTTTCCAACGATATAAGGTTCGAGGTATTTATCTTTCATAGTTTAATAGATGTGAAGAAAAATCATATTCCACACAGATTTTAACCCACATCACACTATCCATGATTAAAAACTACGTTTTGTTTTCAAAACAAAAGACTGCATATCTGGTATTTATTATCTTTTGTGCTTCAGTAGATATAAAGAAAAAAGATTTTCTGAAAAAACAGTTTGCTCAAATTTAGTCAAATTGCAAAAAAAGGAAACATGGTAACAATGAACATGGAAGCAATAAACATGGTAACAGTAAACATGATAGCAATAAACATAGTAACAATAAACATGGTAACAATAAACATGGTAACAATAAACATGGTAAAAATAAACACGATAACAATAAACCAAAATTTTCCTACAAAAGATATTCAATATGGCGTCCGTTTACTTCTAAACATTTGGTAACACGCTTTTCGACACTTTGTCTACAATACATTAATTGACGAACACTAATGGAGTTAGAAGACTCAATAACACTGCTGCAAATCATTAATACTGTTATAACTCATTCCATATACCACATTTATCGCTGGCCATCGTATGGGACCATTCGTTGCAATCCACCGATTTTCATATCTTGTTGCTAAATGTTCAGTAACAATTCTTGAATTATGTGCCAGAGCGCCATCCTGCTGAAAGGAAATAGTTCTCTCCTCTTGAATTGGTAGATCATCCAACGCATCTTCAATTTCCTGTTGCAGCAGTTCGAAATATCTGTTTGAGTTAAGTGTTTCGTTGAAAATAAACGGACCTGTTAAACGGTTTCCCAAAATGCCGCACCACCCGTTACATCCAAATCGTTCCTGAAAATGTGACTGTCGAACTATTTTCGCCCCAAAGAATCTTATTGGGAAAAGTCAAATAATTTGCAATTTGATCGAGATACCATCTAGAAAATGTAACTCGCCTTTCATAATCAGTTTCCTTCATTTCTTGGCTTATCATTGGTTTGCAGGGGTTAAACTTATTTTTCTTTAAAATGCGATGCACGATGTTCCTTGCCATACCGCGCTCAGTGGAGATTTTTCTTACTGCGGTGGTAGGCTCAATATTAACCACATGTTGCAGAACGGACTGCAGTAAAGCATCCACCTTCCCGTAGATTTTGCCGCAGTTGAAATTCGGTTACACATTATATAGGTAACAAACATATCCGTTTTTTCATAAAACGGATATTATCAATATAGAATATGAATAATTGACGACAACTACAACTTATGACACGAGAGTGGTTTACCAATATTATTGATAGATGTCTTTTGTTTCAATCATGGATAGTGTGATGTGGGTTAAAATCTGTGTGGAATATGATTTTTCTTCATATCTTCTAAACAATGAAAGATAAATATCTCGAACCTTATTATATCGTTTCCATTTAAAATAATACAACTTTGGAGCACATCTCGAAACTGGTGAAAGGTAAAAAATATTTTTATTATCTAGCCTACAGAATGGAA
Source organism: Diorygopyx duplodentatus (assembly GCA_033557515.1). Taxonomy (NCBI): domain Eukaryota; kingdom Metazoa; phylum Arthropoda; class Insecta; order Coleoptera; family Scarabaeidae; genus Diorygopyx; species Diorygopyx duplodentatus. Next base: position 4,997 of record JAWQRJ010001691.1, on the reverse strand, counting down.
AATAATATGGAAAATATTACAACAAATATTACAAATATTATACGATTTTAAATTTTTTCAGGATATCTAGTAGGCGATGCATTTTTTTGGAAAAAACAAAAGAAGGACTGAACAGCTTGGATAAACACCCCCATATTGTTCCGTTTAACCGAGTCTGTAGCTCTTACCGTTTCCAAGATACCAATGGTGAGCATCGAATTGCTAAAAATATTTAACTGAGCTGTTAAATGCAATTCTGAGAATAAGATTTACCCCATCACAATGAAAGTCGCCGAAATTATACTGAAACCAGGACAAAATCAAGAACACGTCTAATCATTCTCCAACCAATAACATCCAATAAGTACTATCAGAGTACACACAAAGTACTCTGATTAGTATTTATCATGTTGTTGATATTTTCAAGGCATCAGATCTTTACAAAAACTTATCCAGAAAACCCGAGATCTTTAACATCACCCGTTTTCAAATAATTATTACAATTATCGTCGTTTTATTATATAATTAACGACTGAAATTGTAGCTTAACACAAATTACGCTGAAAATTGTTTTCTTGTTATTGTTTCGATATTAATTTGTTACTAAGTAAACCATGCTACTTAAAAGCTTAAAGGTTTTTTTATACGGGTGTGTGAAACCTTAAAGTACTAATGTTCTTAGTGAACATTACTATTACTGCAATAAAAAACTCCAAAAAAATTTAATCATTGTTCCAAAAATTTGATTATCATAGAAAGTGCTCGAAATAGTCATCATTTAACTGCTTGGAAGTGATAAATTCTCTTTTCAAACGACAAACGTCAAACCGATAATTTTATTTCCGATAAACCCAGCCCATACATTAAGCTTTCTAGCTTAAGTAGGTTGGCTTCTTCTAACCTATGGGGATTTCGATCTGCTCTAAAACGACAATTGTGTCTATTGACTGAACGGTTCAGAAAAAGAACTGGCTCCATTTCTAAAACATATCCGTTTCACATAATTTTGGCTTTCTGCAGCAACTGTTTGTATTGATTGGATTTGTTGAACAACCATGCTTCCTAGAACTTCAACTTGAAGATTCTCAGTTTTTATGGAAGGACAACAAGGTCAACAAGGTGGTGCATCTTTTACCTAAATGTTGTTGCAGATTTGGAAACAACACTTCCAGGTAGCTGTGAAAAATTAGTGTTCTAGGTGGGAAAGCATTGTTGAATAACCTGGCAGTTTCCCGATAATTTCGATGAAACTCTTCATAAAAAAACTCGACCTTTTGTTCATTTGGGCAAACCATGCTAAAAAAACTACACAACAATGGTACGAATTACCAAATTCACCTCGAAAATGTCAACAACATGACACTACTCAGCGTATTTTGTTTGGCCAGCCTACTCTGATATCAATCGTTAAATACTGAAACTACGGCAATTTTACCATTTGAAAACAGATGAACGGAGAGACATCTGGTTTATGGATTCTACGGATCTACTTTCAAACGAGGTATGACACGGTATAGGGTTATGCGATCCTTAGTATTTAAGATTTTAATGTTCAACCCGAGGAGCTGAACATTAAAATCCACCTCCACAAGGGACAAGAAAAATGTAAATTATGTAAATATGTAGGTTTTTTAGTATACATGAGATTCCCAAAAAAGTTGGGATTCTTATCTCCACTGTGTACGAAATAAGGGTCTGTTCATAATCTTCATCGACGTGCGACATGGAAGGCTGTGGTTCTGGAGTCATTTCTATGGGGTACTGCATTATATTAGCAACTCGTATACTTTTCTACTCGTTTACTCAGGCTGGACGTAAATTTCTTGCCTCTAGACTGTCTGTCTAGACACATCTGTCAACAAAAAATCTGTCCAACACATCTCCCTTGCTGGAACTTGAGCTAAATCACCAGTACGGTCTATGGGCACCAATCCAGGTGCTTTGAATGCTGAGCAAATGCATTTTCTTTCGGCTTCTTTGGAAGCTCTTTGGTAAAATACCGGAGGTGTTTTATGAGGTGTTTAATGAGTAGATATACACACATAGACGTGCTTGGCATCTTCAATTTCTACCGTGTTAATTGGAACGTAGGGGACATCGAGAAACAGTGCCAAATAGTGGCCGATTATAACCTTTCACTGTATGTCACAACCTATTTTTAGCCTTAGTATGGCAGTCTTATAAACACGTTGTTGGGTAGACATAAAGATGGTCATGTTAGAAATTACAATGTTTGCAATGAATCTTGATATAAAGCATTTTAATATTGTAAGATCTGGTGATCTGAATGGCCAAAAATAAAAATCTTTATTTCCAGATTTAGAAACGTTTTATTTTTTGAGAGGTTGTGCACCAGCAGTACCCCGGTTTACAGTTGGTTCTGCAGGAGGTGTTAATAGCGATCTTGCTTTAGAGAATCATTGCAAATATATGATCCCAGGACGTAATCACACCTACCTACAGACACATTAATGTAAAAGGGAACGTAATATCGCAGTTATTTTTAGTTTGTGTAGTCCTATATATTCGTGGTGTATGCTTCCCATCTAAGGCTCTAAGGCTTTTAAGCTAAAATGGTTTATCAGTTAACATTCTAGGACTGACTGCTTTTTTTGACGCAGCCCCAAAGTCAGCATAAATAGTTTTTAATGGGAATTGGGTTGGGAATGTTAGAAATATCACCATTCGAAAGAACAATTGTATTTTTTTGACTTATGGCGAAACGCAGAGCTATGTATTAGTTTTAAATAGTTGATTGGTTGAAGGGATATTTAAAAATTCTCATAATTATACAGGATTTTAAATAACCCATTACCCTAACCTTCCGCATTTGGCTACCATTTCTCAACACCAATAGAAAAACAACTCCTAAAACTCATATTTTTGTTCCAGGAAATTGCGGCCATTTTGATCAGTTTCGACAGGCATTCAGAATGGCAGAGCAAGGAAGTAAAAATCAGGTAAGCAAACGTAACATTTTCAGCTCTTTATTTTGCATAAACCAACTTGTTTCCACTAAACCACTTTCCCCACTTTCAAATCCCGCTTTCAGCCTTGCGTTTTCCGATAAACGCCCGCCATTAAATCTGGACGAACAGCTTAATCCGGCTAAATAAAGCTCCGCCTTGAAACGAACGTGCTAAAGAAAGAACCATTCGCTCGTTTACCTATCTGCGCAACGGCAGCGTAATAATAACGGGGCATTTACATTCATCATCATTAAAACTAGTTTTAATTAATCGCCGCTAAGCGTGGCATGGCGTGGCTCGGTGGCCGAGCTCGCCGGTGCATTTAAAATGTAATTACAAGTTGATCGCAATTAAAATTGGCGACGGGAGCCTTGTTCCGCCCAAAACCTAGCCAAAGTTTAATGCAAACGTAAGCTGGCCTTGGTCTTTGGCCCATGAAGTGCCGCTACTGCCGCCGGGGAGAGACTGTTGTTAAACTCTATTTCCCGACAAAGGCGCTTGGTATAGTTTGCTTCGTTAAAAGGAGTTCGAAGTACTGTAATTACTATCTATTTATCTAAAACTTTGGATAATATTGCTTTGGAAAAATTCTGACAAATAAAATAGCTTGGTGGGGTAATAAAGGACGTTAAAGTAACCTACACGTATAAAATGGGATGTTTGAAAAATATCATTCGTTCTGTTAACTTTTCGGCGAAGTTTAGCGAACTTTGATTCAAATCGTTCGCAAAGAAAGTGAAAAGCTTGCCAAGAGAGTAACAAGGAAGGAAGGATCCAAATCTTTGCAAAGGACTACTACTACTCGAAATCAATTGCCTCTTCCGTCCTCTTCTTCATCAAATAACTCTGATGAGTGTGATGAGGTTGAATCTGATAAGAACATTGATCAGGAACATCTTTGTAAGAAAGAAACAGATGAGCGACTGGTACGATGCATACGATTATTGCGACTGGTACAGAGCAATAGCAGCGATTGCATCTAGCTCACCTCAGATGTTGGCATGATTTCTCAAAAAGACAAGTTTGTCATTCGTAGACATAAAGTTCTGATTTTATATCTATGAATGGCAAACTTGTCTAAAAATCGAACGCATTCTAGTTTCAAATAGCAGGAAATCACACAAACAAATTATTAAACCTAAGTCATTATACTTTGATGACAGAAATGATGATACTATAATGGTTGAAGTTAAAGAAAACTAAAGGTGCTAAGTTACAAAAACAGAAAAACGCATTTGTGTCATAGAAGTATAGTCAAAGTATAAGCTGATAGCAGTGAACAGAGAAAATAGTGAAATTTAGTATTCATTCTATGTGCGGAAGAAAATGTGGCTTGTTTACCATGCAAGGTCAATGTACCTGTCGAGGAAACTAAACACGAAACCAAAAATTAAAATTAACTAATGTCACATGTAAAACAAATCTAGTAATCTAAATTCGAGCAATAACTATTATTGCAAACGACAGCAAAAACAGACAAATTGAGACAATAAGGACACAGTAGAGAACATTACAACAATCTTAAGAAAAAAGCTGGCTGCAGCATAATCGGAAATGGAGGAAAAGGATTTTCTTATTGTAAACCTTAGAGGAAATTTAATATATAAAAATAAAAATAGACCAGGCAAATTATACGGCATGCCCCCGAAGCCGGATCTCAATTATTGAAACTCCATAACGAATTGATAGAATTGAAAACTTCAGCCACTGTTGAATAGACAATTGAAATGCCTTTACAATGATATGTCACAAGACCCCCTTTGCAAATTGAAATTTCAAAGTTGATAGCGCTCACAGCGCCATCTATGAAGATTAATATTCAAAATTTACGTTAAAAAACAGCAAGCTTCATACCATTTGATATCGTTTTGGTTTCATGTTCCTACCTTGACTATACAGCGTTATACGGCAAATTATACGCGTGCCTCCGGAACCGCATCTAAATAATTGTAACTTTATAACGGATTGATAGAATTGAAAACTACCGCCACTGTTGAATAGACAATTGAAAGACCTTTTCAATGATGTATCACAAGACCCCCTTTGCAA
>JAWQRJ010001690.1:0-15143 GCA_033557515.1 Diorygopyx duplodentatus | reverse complement strand
TAACAAACATAAGTTAAGTTCTAAGCGATTTGAAGTCCGATTTTCCTACAATTTTCAGTGCCAAAAATGGATCATCACACGATACCAAAAATTGGTTATCCGTGTAAACCGCAAGGATTCTTGCCACGTATTCATCCCAAGAAGACAGTAACCTTGGAACTGTTGCATGGCAACGACACACAAGTGATATCACTGCCCACTGATAGGTTGGACCAAAATAAAAGGTACTATGTCACCTTTACTGTTAAAGGACAAGAACCAACATCTCCTAACAACGGTGTTCAAAATAGAGACGATGCTCACAGACATGCAAAAAGTGTGTGACTTGTGTGTATATGTATAGAAATGTATTTTTTGATTATTATTATTTGATATGTGATTACTATTATTTGTATGTTTTGTTCAACAAAAATATCAGCGCATCATAAATCGTAATTTTTATGATCACCTATGACATTTTTGTTTACTTGCAAACCAAGCAAAAAGAATAATTATATTTCAATTGTGTAATATTTTAATTACCAAATATGTATATTGTATGATGACAAAAGACGAAATAAAACAAAATCTATTTCACTATTTCATCTGTTTATTAGAATATAGGAAAATAAAAAACCCGTTCGTACAAACAATAATTATTATAAAAACAAACAACAATCACTCAAATTACAGACTTGTTATCCCAAGAGATGGTTTGTACTCTGGCATAGCCATAAATTTTACCACAAAGTAATCTCTTATGAAGGCAGGGGTTAGTCTGAATATGGTGTGGTATATTTTATACCTCCACGGTTCGTTTAAATAACAAGTTTTAGGGCTGACATCCAGTAAGGCCAATTCGAATAATTCATATAAGTTTTTATCGTCTATTTTTTCTAGTTTGCTCTGGCGAGGAATAGAACTTAAATATAAATTGTATCTCCTAAAATAATCACCGTAAAAAGATTTTTGCTCTTTGGTTAGCGATTCGTACATCTCTTCTGCGTAACTACTTTGTTTGACCAAAATACTACTGTTATGCACGAAAGATCCGGGTATAAATGTTATTATTTTGACGCCATATTTTTTCATTTCAACTCTTAAGCTGTCAGACCACGCCTGTAAAGCTGCCTTTGTAGCTCCGTATACCGATAAACCAGGAAGAGCTGCTAAAGCACAGTGGCTTGAAATTGTTATTACACGACCTAGAATTATTAATAAATTTAATAGTACAGCATAGTAAAAAAAATCATTCACCTTTCGATTTCCTTAATAACGGGCAAAAGGCTTTAGTAATCCTCATAGAGCCAAATAAATTAACATAAATTTGCTGTTCAATGATATTTTCCGTCAACCATTCAAATTCCCCAAAGACCATAATACCAGCATTGTTAATCACAGCGAATAATTCTGGAAACATAATTTTAGTTACATAAATTATTCTCAAAACGATAAGTACCTCTAGATTCGTCCTCTATGAATAAAGTCACAGTTTTCATGACAATGCCAATATTGTCTTCGTTTGTTAGGTCCAATTCAACTGGAATTAGTCTTTTTCGGTGTTTCAAATATTTCGCGCCTTCCGATTCCAAGTTGAGAAAGCATGCCACCACAGTAAATCCTAAGTCACTAACATGCTGTGCCAGTGAAAATCCCAAGCCGGAATCACAGCCGGTAATGAAAACAACTTTCTCCTTCGATGGGGTTTCTAGTTTAGTGACTTGGAAATAGTAAATCAAAGAACCAATCGTTACCGTCGTCAAGAATAGGGTTTTTACGAAGTCATGGCTTACTATGCCGTTGTACAATACAAAACTAACGCCCACTGGTCCGGCAGCGAACACCGTGAAAAATTCGTTGCAGATTTCGAAAACGAACCTTGAGCATTTCGCCAGTCCTGATCCCATATTTGATTTAATATTTATCCCACTGCACTAAAGCGAAATAGCGGACATAACACCGAAAAACGTTTGGTACTACTTGATGGTCAGCAGCCATATTCAAAGCGGGATATTTGAATCGCCAATAAAGCAAATTTCCATTTTAAAACAGGCTATTACACTATAGATATTTCCATAATTTAGCATAAGTACATTTCGACGTCGTATCTGTTTTCATTACAATAATTCGCGGTAAATTCTTCCACAACGTTTCAAAATTATCGGGTGTTATTTCCAGAGAGCGTAAAATTGAAAGCTGACAAATTTTTACCAAAAACGCCAAATTTTGACAATTAAAAATTATTAATTTTTCAAAGTTGGCACCTTTTATTTTTATTTAACTTCCACCTGGAGGAATTTTATCTTAACCATAACCTCAAATCTGAAAGAGCTTAACCTCAAAAAATGTCTAAAGTAGGTGCTAAGTTGAAATTTGCAAAAAAAGCGATTGCTGAGAAAATCCAACATGGAAAATTGAAGACAAACATTCCTGCGGGAATGGCAGCAGCTGGGCCTCCACTGGGACCAATGTTAGGACAGGTTATATCACCTTTAATTCCAATTTTACAAGTGAAATTGAATCATTTCTTACCATTTACAGCGTGGTATAAACATAGCTGCGTTTTGCAAAGATTTCAACGAACGCAGCAAAGACATCAAGGAGGGTATTCCATTGCCTTGTCGAGTAGTTGTTAGCGCTGATCGAAGTTACGAAATGACTATAAATAAACCGCCAGTGGTGTATTTTCTTAAACAAGCAGCTGGTATACAGAAAGCCGCAATGACTGGTATAAAAACATCTTGATAATTCTGATTAAAACTAAAAATATAAATTAACGTTGTTTCCGCTTTATGCCGCATAAATTTTAGGTAAAGAAACAGCAGGCAAAGTAACTTTAAAACACATTTTCGAAATTGCAAAAATAAAAAGGGAGGATCCATTCTTACAAACGAAAACGATGGAAGAAATGTGCAATATGATAGTAGGTATTGCTAGATCCTGCGGAATAGAGGTGGTTAAACATTTAGAGTCGGAAGAGTATGGACAATTTCTTATCGACAGACAGGCAATTGTCGAAGAACAAAGGAAAGAGTTGCAAGAGAAACGTGAAGCAAAAATGTTGAGAACAGGATAGAAAGAAACTAGATAAGGTAATAACATCCTATCACCTTTTTATATTTTTCACATTAGTTTCAAAAGTTTCAATTTATTAGTTATCAACAAAAAAAAATTTAGCTCTTCACTTTATATAAAAAAATCACTTGCTGTGATTTGTTTTCAAAAACTGTAAATAAACAAAAAATGTGGAGTTTTTATTGGCAGCTTTGATGTGTTCCTGCTTTCCCTTATGAACACTGTTGGAGATTTATATTTTATCATAAATACACTTTTATTACAGTACAATTACTAATAGTGATTTTAAAATAAATTTGATACTAAAAATTCTTTAAACATAGAATTTATTAAGTTGATAGTTATTAGTTACAATTATTGTTGAACGAACAAAAGGTACGAACAAACTGTGTTCACAATGCAATACTAACAAAAAAAATAATTAGCAGGATGGTTGTGGTTTATTGGTCATTATCTCATCATGAAGCTATTGACATTTCCCTACTTATACAGGCTGTCATCCATTAGGAATATATGGGGAACAGATAAAGCTAGAAGTCTGAAAATTTGAGATATTGAATTTTTTTCTCAAAAATTATGCAACCGCAGCGACATTTTGAAAAATCGAATTTTCATAATTAGACTTATGCGACAATGTTCGTACTTCATTAGCAATTAGTTGAGACATCGAACTTTTCTGAAATACATCCGGTGGGGCATTCTTACATACATTCTTTACAAAATTGAATTTTTAAATAAGAAAACTTTAAATAACAAAAAATGATTTTTTTTTAAATAGCACCTACCAAATATTTTTATCTTATCGAATGTAGAATTAAAATCCTTGTTAAACGGGATTGGGTTTCCCTATACCTAAAATGCACCTTTTTCCGATTATTTAAGGTTTTTCGGGCTCTTGCTGCAAAAGCGATCCTCTGACAATAACATTCATTTGTTGTAAATTGGGTTGGGTTGCCTACAAATTAGTTATCAATTTTAACGTTTATGTAACTTAGGTTGGTTGATTTCATATTTAGGGTGAAAAATTAATCATTTGAAAATCGAGTTATCAAGATATTTCACGTGTTTAGTTCTTCACAAAGTTGACAACACCTTACTCTGTTTTAAAATGGCAACTAATAATTACTCCAATGTTGATATTTTGAATTTATTTATTATTCATGGTCAATGCCAACAAATAATAAGTAGAACGTGCAGGACATTTAACGAAAAATATCCGAATTTTCTGCAACATAATAGAACAAAATTCAGAAGGTTACGATCCAATTTTATAAGTCATGGGAAAGCAACTGAAGCGATACGAAAAGCTAAACCAGTCACTAATGACGAAAACAATGTCACTATGGCTTTAGCTTATTTTCATGCTAATTCAAACGCCTCACATTGTGCCGTCATAGCTGATTTGGACAAATCTCGTTGTTCAATGCAGAAGATTTTAAGGAAACACGGATTTCATCCTTTTAAATTTTCACCAAGTCCAGAGATGCATCCAAGGCGCAGGGCAAGGACGAGAATTCTGTGAGATGGTTGTACTCTGTCTACAAGAGGAACCAAGATTCTTGGGAAAACATATTTAACCATAAAGCGGAATTTTCAAGAGAGGAGATTTTTAATCGTCGAAATCTTCACTTTTGGGCAGACCAAAATCCTGATGTGGCGCGTGATCAGAACTTTCAAAGTCAATTAAGGTTTCAACATATTTTGCTTGTTGTACAACAACCAATTTCGATATTTTATTTACGACGACATTTTAAATGTTGCAAGATATTTGGAAATCCTAAAAACCATGGTGGGGGACTTTTTAACATTAAATGAACTACAATCATGATAAATGACTGATGGTTTCGGAGACTGGGTCCATGAAACTGGTCTGCAAGATCGCCAGACCTCACTCCGATGGATTTTTATCTATGGGGTCACATCAAAAGCACTGTATTCTACACTGTTGAACACCCGAGAAGAATTGGAAAATCAAGTTCGAGGAACATTTGATGCATTAGATTGTATTCAAATTCGAAATGCAACAGCCAGTAGAGTTCAATCAAGAATTCTGATTTGTTTAGAAAGAAATGCAGAACGATTTGAATATTTTCTTTAGTAATTTTCTTAGATTACTGTATATTATTACTATATATAGGCTAGGGGAAAACAGCGTTCATCAGAAAACGTGTCAACATCCTATTAATATAACAATGTACAAAATATAATACAGTGTAAACTAGAGGATATTAAAGGTGAAATAAATAGTGTAATAGTATAGGAAATACAGTTCTTCATTTACCCTCCAAGTACACAACAATTACCATAAAAATAAGCTAAAACCATAACTACACTATTTTCTAACTATTGTCTAACTAATGGTTAATGCAGTATGAACATTATCGCATAAGTCTAGTCATGAAAATTCGATTTTTCAAAACCTTCTGAATTTTGTTCCATTAAGCGGCGGCAAATTCGGATATTTTTCGTTAAATGTCCTGCACGTTCTACTTATTATTTGTTGGCATTGACCTTGAATAATAAATAAATTCATAATATCAACATTGGAGTAATTATTAGTTGCCATTTTGGTAATATTAGTTTAGTAACAGTAATTTGCAGGAAACTCAATTTACAACAAATGAATGTTGGTCAAAGGATCGCTTTTGCAGCAAGAACTCCAACAACCTTAAATAATCGGAAAAGTACACATTTTAGGTATAGGGAAACCCAATGCCGTTTAACGAGGATTTTAATTCTACATTCAATAAGATAAAAATATTTGGTAGGTGCCATTTAAAAAAAATCGCTTTTTGTCATTTAAAGTTTTCTTATTTAAAAATTCAATTTTGTAAAGAATGTACATAGGAATATCCCGCCGGGTGTATTTCTGAAAGGTTCGATGTCTCAACTAATGGTCAAAGAAGTATGAACATTATTGTATAAGTCTAATTATGAAAATTTGATTTTTCAAAATGTTTTTTGAAAACGATTAAGTTTAGGCATGGCAAATGTCTTACGAAAGTTGTTGAAAATTGTATACTTGTTGAAAATTGTTGAATGTAGATTAAGAAAAAAAAATTAAAATTCATTCCATTTAGATTAACAAAGCTGTTGTCAACTGGTATGATCGGAATCGACAGCTGTTTCAGACTTCTAACTTTATCCATTCCCCATATATTTCTAATGGGCGATCTACGATAGACACCCTGTATACTAATTTATTTTCTCAAAAATTGAACCATATAAATATAAAATTACTTCCACCTGTTAACAAAGTAGGATAGTGTAATTCAAATTGATCATCAAAAACACTAACTGGAGTTTTTGCAAACCAGCAATAAAACCAGCGTTGAAAAAAGTGTAATTTTTTCATGTATTTTATTTTAAACTAAGCGCTTAGGCATGATAAAATTAAATGCTGCAATAATTCACTAAAAAATGTGCGAGAAAACCTAAGTTTCTTCTTTGTTTATCTGTTCATTTTAAGATTGCCTACAAGAAGTATTGTAAATGGTAGTAATGTTCATTAAAACATACTAAAATGCTAGGAAAAGATTAATAAAACATATTGTAATGTTATTATAGAAGTGTGTACACAAAGAAAGGCAGCAAACCTTGATATAATATGCTTTTAACAATTATTTTACATAACAATATATATGATATAATCAGCAAAATCCCGGTGGTCGACAAAAAAACTGTTTTTGAGCAAATATTCAAGCCGTCCTTAAAATTCAGTCCACTATCTATTTTAAAAATAAGAAACATTGTCTACAATCAGAGGTTGTGATATTAGGCGTACAAGCTAAACAACAAGCGTTGATTAATGTGACCTTTTTATTAAAAACCAATATTTCGGTGAGTTTTCACTTTCTTCGGGGTCAATAATGGTCTGTCAAAACAGCTGCACTACAGATATCACAAATCAAATAATTAAAACATTGGAATTGACAGTTATTAGGATGCTACCAGATTGCAATTAGACGCGTCATTTAATTACAAATGGGACCATTAATTACAAATGTTAACAAACTTGCAAAAAATTGCAGTTTTCCCTTCATGAAATGAAAACAATTAGTCCTAGAAACCTAATTCTGATCTCACTTCATAAAAAATGTTTTTGCCTTGAAGTTTTACTCCCATCAATTTTTTGACTTAAATTTAATCCATATCCTCAAAATTGACTTTTTACGAAAATGCGTAAAAACATTGCAATGTTCAATTGCATCTGTTTCCAGATTTCGCTTTTTTATTTTTCATTTTGTACATAAAATGGTTTAGTTTCTTTGGTGTACATAAAAAGTGTTTTCAAAAGTAAATGAGCAAAATTCAAATTGAAAATGAAGGAATTAGAAAAAAAGAGCAAAGAAAGTATAAAAATGAAAACAAATCATGTTCAATTGCATTTCATTATTAATGTTTCCTTATAAAAAAGGAAACATTAACCCTTTCGTGGGCAACTTTTTCTTTAAGAAATTGCTTTGCATGCAAGTATTTCAGAGCAGCATTAAGTGGGAAGCTGGCCCACGAAAGGATTAAGGTGGCTTTTAAAGAGTCAGGAAAATTTTTTCTACACTCAAATACAACTTGTAACAGAAGCTGTCGTTGTTCTTCGTCTTTGGTTCAACAGGAATTGAAGTCTTGGATTAATTTTATTCCCCTTTCAGCTGTGTCATCGACAACCTTAAAACCATTTACTATTTTTTTTTGCTTTTAAATAATGTTCATTTTCACACCATACATCGGGATCAGTATTTAAAAATTTTATATTAATTTCAAATCTCTTTAAAAAAATTATAGTTTGAGGAGAAACAAACCTTCTTTGAGACCTATTATTGTCCTTACATCCCTATCATCGTCAGTATCACCTTCTTCTTCTTCTTCAAAGGACATTAATTTTACAGCCATGCTTATGTTGAAATTTTTTTCCAAAGTATCATCGAAAAATGAAAATGCGACTTGCTCCGAGTTAAGATACCAAAGATGTTTTATCATTTTAGAGTGCCTTGGGTTGAACCACGCTTTTACATAAATATTTATTATAAATAAACAAATGTCTCTAGTACCTTCTTTTTTTAAATCTGTTAATGAAAATTGATCCCTGAAAAGATATATTTTGAGAGAATAAATGGCCTTTGCGATCCATCTGGGGTGATGAATGGCACCACCAGGTACTCTGAAAAAAATGTCTTTTGCAGGAAGTCGTCCTACAAAAATTAAACAAAGTTGGATCAATTCTTTATAATCATCCCTGGGCTGTTGGTCTTTTAATTATTCGATACCAGTTTTGTACTTTGTCTTATCCAGCTTAGAATACCCAGTCTGAATTTTTGTAAAATATCTGGCTGAGGTCCCAATTTACAATCAAAAACTGCTTTTCCAATAACTTCTTTCTAAAATATGGTGGCGACATGGTAAATACAGAAAATTTTGCTCTAATAATTACTGTAGCAAAGTACAGGTTCCCCTGAAACGGCCAGTGTTTACTGCAGTGGGATCAAAACACATTGTCTGGATTTTCCGAACTGCCCCCCACTCTTCAACTGCTGAAAATACAGCTTTTGCCTGAGTAATTCTCATACTACATATTTTCACGCTGAGCAATGCCTATCAATTGTTCTCATCCCCACAACTAATCAAAACCACTACCCTGCATACATTTTCTTTATTCAAAATATATGGGAGCAGTTTTCCATCCCATTACACAACAGCTGCCTGTAAATCGGAATTTTTGAATCTGTTTTTGATAAGCTCAGTCTTTTGTTTACGAAGTAGCTGTCTGTGGCGTCATATCATATTTCTACTTACAATTAAATTCTGTGGGTCATGATTTAACGTCTCTGCAGAGCTTATTATTCGAATATATATTATACGAACTGCGTCTCTATTAGAAATGCTTCTAACAATAAAGACAACTTTTCGGTAATAATCTCCTTACTTCCTCGAGAATAAATTTTATATCTTTCAAAGTATCACATTTCGACAATATTTTCTTCCCTTCATTACAACTTTTAAACGGTGGGAATTATTTTAATGTTTCTTTAATGCAAAAGTTATTACATGCCAGATATTTTGGCCGTTTCAAAAATTATTAAAAATAAGTTTAAGAATGTACTAAACTAAATTAAAAAGAAAAACGATTCAAGTTATTATTGGAGTTTATAGTTTATTCTGAATTAATGAAAAGTTTCAATTGTATACGAATGTGAACAAGTTAAATAATGAATTACAAAAATATCAAGTATTGCTTTGTAACAAATACTACTTTAAACTACTAGGATAAGAAATGTATCAATTAACATCTTTAGTATTAACTAAAGGCATTAATTAAATCATACTATGTTGCTTTCTGTCCTTATTTACTAACTTTTTGGTACGTCTCTCAATGTGCTTTTGTAATTTATTGTTCTTTTTAAGTTCTTCGTACTTTTGCACTAAATTATCCAGTGTTTTTTCAGCTAAAAATAAAATCAAAAATAGTAGTGCGAGTGGTAGCAAAAAAGAATTAATAATATCTTACATTTTTTCTTAAATACCGGCTTTTCACCTCTCTTTAATTTTTGGACTATATCCTTCCGTTCATTCTCCGTATTTTCTCGTAACTTATCTCTCTTCTCTTGTTCACGTATTTGATTATCCAACCTCTGCATAAGGAATTTAATTTTCTCTTTGCGTTCCGGATCTTCTGCGATTTCATATTCTCTTTCTAATTCTTTACGTTCATCTTTTTTCATGCCATGTAAAAATTTATAATTTGATTTAAACAACTTTTCATCGTAATTGCCGCATAAAGGATCGAAGCGTGGATCTCTTGCTACCGGTAATTTTTCTGCTGTTGCCATATTCCGTTTTGTTTTAGCCAGTTTTTTAGAACTCACTTCTCTCGGTCTGTTCTTATTGGTTCTTTTAAACTTAGTCTTGGTTTGTTTTCGAACACCATACACGGTCTCGTTGTAAACCTTTGCACCAATCTTTTCTTTCAACTTTTGGAGCTCTTCAAAACTCATCGTTGACAGTTCTTTTCTAATACGATCCTAATTTCTTTTTGTGAAAAAAAGTATTGTAAATACTTGAGATACATACCCTTTCTTCCGTTGTAACATCTTGTTCTTCCTCAGAATCTTCTACTTCTCTATCAGAATTCGATTCCATGTTGTGTTTTTGTAGGTTAACTGTCAAACCTAAAAACTTAGTAAAGTTTGATATTTCACTATTGGTATCCCGTCTATCTGCCAATTTGAACATAACCTCAATAATTCGACGCAGAAAATGAGTTACGCTTCGAATTTAGTTAAATTTTGCAAGAAAAACACTCCTTATATAGTAGGAATTGGAATCATTATAGGTGCTCACTGGGTGTGGTATAGAATTCAGCAAATTCCCGAATTTGTACCTGAACACCAACGAAAAGAAATGCCCATTATAGCAGTAGATATTTTAAAATTGAGGGAAAGTGACTTTTGAAAATGTATGTATGTTTTAGGCAGTGAAGGGCCTCAAGAATAGCATTTCCAACAGCGTAAATAATTTAATGGGAAATCGGAAAGAAGACGCCAAACCACCTCCTACGAAAGAATAGTATTTATGTACATTTTATGGTAGTGTATAAGTAGTTCTTTTAATAAAAATAAAATTTTATACAATTATTAGTGTCTACTTTATAAATTTATTTGCAGAGGTCACTAGTATGCAATATCTGCAGAAAACTGTAAGTATACGTCATAACCTCACTTTAAAATGTGAATATTTTTGAAAATTTAAGATGAAGTTTACTCAAAGGTTGTTGCTTAGTCTATTTTATTCCCTTCTATTATTCACGTTTATTGATTGTGATTACGAAAAGAAACGCTTACAGATTGGTATAAAGCATAGACCGAAAACATGTAGGGATAAGTCGAAGAAAGGTGACCTCTTGCACGTTCATTATAAGGTTGTTTAACGTTAATTTTGCTTACTTTTCAACTTGGCTTTTGGTAATTCATTTTTAGGTTACATATGATAACGGAACAGAGTTTGCTAATAGCTATTTAAGGCAGATTCCGTTTACTTTTACCGTCGGATCGGGACAGGTGATTAAAGGATGGGACCAGGGATTGTTAGGGTACTGTTGCAATTAATTGTTATTAATATAATTAGTCATCAATTTTAGAATGTGCATGGGAGAATTAAGAAAACTGGTGGTTCCCTCTGAATTAGGGTACGGAAAGACTGGTGTTGTTCCAAGCATTCCTGGAGATTCGACATTAATTTATTACGTAGAGTTGCTGAATGCTGAAAGAAAAACATTCTCATTTTAACTTACTTTTATTGTCACAGATAAGCAAATAAGTTTCAAATAAAGTTTGATATTTAATTTTATTGTATTGTTCTTGTTTGATCTTTTGAGATGTTTTTTTGGGAAACTGTTGCATTGAAATGTTGAAGACTCTGAGATGTTAAAGAAAATAGTATTAAGGCTCTTAACTATACATTAATACGTTCTTTGGTGTATCTTTTTTGGAAAGGTAGGTAAAGTAGGAATTTCTAATATTTATGGTAGAACTTTTTGGGAAAAATGTATTTGTACTTATATCTATTATAGACAAAGTGTCTAATATAATCTTTAAGATAATTAAACATGATTAATTTAATTTTTTCTCTATTTGAGAAGTACAGTCGCGAAGAAACTAGTTAGCATAAGCTGTCAAAAAGGTTTTTTGAAAATTAATCCTGGCCCCAATAATTAAATCATGACCCCAATATCAAATTTCAATAAAATCAGAAAATTTTCACTGATTGAAACTGGTATGTCTCAAGTTTTGGTGGCAGTTCATTTGGGATTTCCAAAAAGCATGGTGAAGAAAATGACCATGCATTGACAGTAGTTGTTGAAAACAGCCCTTTTCCTGCGTCAGCTCGTACGGCTCGTCGTCGTATACGACAAAGCGCCCTTACACATTATTCGGCAGCTTGAAAGGTCCGACTTACGTCCAGAGTAGGATTTGCACCAGAATATATCCTACGAGATAATTTCTGGGAGCACGTGATTTTCACTGACGAAAAGTATCTGCAGTGGGCCTGGATTTCCGCGAACAGTCCTAGAGTTTTGTTGCAAATTGGAGAACGTCTAACAAGTCACGTTTATATTAGAGTTTTGGAAGACGTGACGCTGCCTTCGGTGAGACAAATTTTTCCAGAAGAGAATTTTATCTTCCAACAAGGTAAATGTCTCGTAACCGCTCACAGGCTAGCAGAATGGATCCAAACTCGTAATATAACCGTGCTTGACTGGCCGATTTTGAGTTCTGACCTCAATCCTATTGAGAATACGTAGGGTAGTTTGGTAAAGATGCCAAGCGACAAGTAAGGTGCCAGAATAGACAAGAGTTTTTAGTTCTAACAAATGATGCTTGGAATGATCTTCCCCAAAACGATTGCACAAATTTATGCCTTTGTATGCCTAACCGTTTGGCTAAGATTATTGAGTTGAATGGAAATGTAACGAAATATTAAAATTTCAGTTTTTTTATGACGTTTTGTTCCAATTTACTTTACGTTTGCGTATTAGTTTCTTATTAGTTTTCTGTTTTTATTTCATATTGTGTCAACATAAATCAATTTTGCCAAAGTAGTCCAGTCGAATAGTGAAAGAATAGGGCCGATAGATGCAAAGGGTCTGCTAGAAGATTTTATGTTTTTAAACTGTTTATGGGGACGCTAATAACATGAATTAATAGTTTTCCAACAAAATATCTCGAGGCTAAACTTTGTGGAGCCAAAAAATCACGAAATTTACGGCGTTTTATCATTTTTTCGCTTATAACTCAAAAGCTATGCAATTTTTCCATATCTTATGACAAAAATAAAGAGCATTAAATTCTCTACAAATTGCATTCGAGCAACTTTTTTCTAAACCCATTACTACCAAAGTTTAGTGCCAAAGTTTACTTGTGCTCGCACAAAATGTGAAGCGATTATAAAACATATATTTGCACCTTATGCAAATGAGCAACTTTCGATAACTTTAAAAAATATTATAATAATAATATACTAATAATAATAATACTATAATATTTTTTAACAATATTTACAAATGCATCAAATCATAAAAATATTAAATTATTTCCTACTTAATTCGTTTTTTTGATTACAAACTAGGAACACAAATAAAACTTTTAGATTTTGTATCACTTCCAGGGGAAAATTCTGAAATAATTGGAAATTCAATAACTGAAATTTTGAAAAAAAATAATTTAGCTAGTAAAGTCGCAGCAGTCTGTGCTGACAATGCAAAAATTAATTAAAATTATTAATTAAAATTATTCGATAGTTTGTATTGATATCTTGCATTGGAAAGTAAATATTTACGCACAGTTTCTTCTTTGTTTCGGATTCTACTGGCGTCTTCAGTAGAAAAAATTCTCGTGTTAGTAATACTAACCGAACCTCTAGACGAAGTGGAAATTGGTGGATACTTGTTTACCAGAAACTTTCTCCACTTTGAATTGCGGTTTTGACTTTTGTCTTTGCTTTGCAAAACACTTTTAATAATAATATATCTTTATCAGCAGTGTATGAAAATCAATACTAATACGAAGACTTACATAAAACTAAATTTTACACATCTTTACCCACGCTATATAGTAAGGTGGAATTATCACTAAGGGCTAATACTTTACACTTTAATTGTTAAATGATTGTAAATAAATATGTTTTTCAATAAATAGATTATAAAAATTTCAGCTTAAATATTTTCTTTATTAGGTACTGTTCTGTATCGATCGGGCACCCCGTTCCCTTTGTTTGGTTTATGACGTGCTACTCAAGTTGTATGTCGTAAAAGGTCATAAAAGGTCTGGGACAGACAATATTTTTTGTTGTGATTTGCACTTACATTGCAACAGGTTATTGACAGTTAATGTCACTAATTTCTCGTTAATTGTCATTGAAATCATGCCCCGTCAATGCGATATTGTGTTAAAAGCCAACATATTAGCCAAAATTGAAGATGGGTGGTCCATACGATCAATTGCCCATCATTTTAGTGTTAGTAAAAACACGGTTTTTGCAATAAAAAAACGGTGGCAGGAAGAAAAGACAACGTCGAGGAAAGTTGGAACTGGCACATCAAGAATATCCACAGTTAATCAGGATACGGCATTGCTAAACATTTTAAAAGATAATTCTTTTTCAACTGCAAAGGATGCTAAGGATGATCACAAATTTTCCTGGCAGTCAACGGTTCATAGAAGAATCAAATGTTCAGAACTGAAACATAGAGTTGCTGCCAATAAACCTTTCTTAACACAGGAACATAAACAAGCGCGAATACTATTTGCGTTAAATTTAATTTACAAAGATTTGGATTATTGGAAAAATATAATATTTAGGTACAGACAAAAAGATGTTTCAATCATCAAAAAATTCAATGTTGTGAGTTTATCAACCTAACGGCAACAAATTTGTTGAGAAGTATACAAATAATTTAAAGAAATCAGGACGTTTTTCGGTGAATGTGTGGGCATGGATTAGTTATAAAGGTGTTGAAGTTTGTTGGAGGATTGATGGTCGTTTTATTGCCGAAAATTATTTAAATATTCTAGAAAATATAATGCTCCCATCTGTTAGACAACTGTATCCTGATAACTTCCGGTTCCCACAGGATAATTGTACACACAGCGCGCATTGTAGATCAATGGTTTAGAACTGAAAATATTGGCAGACCAAAGTCTTGCCTTGGTCTGCCAAGAGTCCGGATTTGAATCGTATGGAAAATATTTGGGGATTAATTGTGAAAAATATACATAAACGAAAATTTCGACCACAAAATTGTGATGAGTTGTGGAACACTATACAGGGTGAATGGGAGGAATTAAATAATAGGGAGGATTTACTAGAAATTATATTTTATCATTATCCCGGAGACTTGAACAGCTCATCCAACGTAATGGTGGCGCTACTAAATAGTAAAAGTTAATTTTATAAACTTCAAATAAATTTATTTTTTAACTTTTGGTGTTAATAAATGTGTTAATTCTGCCCACCACGTTTTGATTTTGACATTTTACCTATGTTAACCTAATAAATACAAATTATACAGAAGCCGGTCTTACAAGGTTAAAAAAGTG
>JAWQRJ010001689.1:0-15144 GCA_033557515.1 Diorygopyx duplodentatus | reverse complement strand
CAATACAATTCTAACACAATCAGTAACAACGCAAGAAAAGAAAAATGGATATCAAAATAAATCCACGGGAGGTACATAAAAGAACTAAATAAATCTGATAAAAAATATTCAGTTTAGTGTTTCAAATATGGTGTCCACTTTTTGAAAGGGTTTTTAATAGCCGTACAAGATAAAGTAATAAAAACAAAAAAATACAAGTAGTAGATTATGCAAAATAAAAAGGGAAACAATTGAACACAACATCAAGTTGTTCAAAATTAGCAAACACCGAATATCTCCATAAACATAATGTAGCAGCCAACAAAATACACAAATTATTGGCAGAAAGATATGAGTTAATAAACGAAACCAAAAAAGACTATAAATCCGCACAATGTTCTAGAAAACGAAAACGTCAAAACTTATGCTAAAATAATACTTAGCTCTATTCCAATGCAGGCCAATAGACCTGGTACAATAATATATGACAAAATTCGAAGGACGGTTGTCTTTATCAATCTAATAATACCATTGTGTAATATAATAAATCTGGAGGTCATTGAAATAAAATTACAAATAGAAGATTCTTTATTACCTGGTAGAGTACTTCCAATAGTCATTTCTGTTGCGGGGTTGATTAGTAAAAATTCAAAGGCCAATACTAAAGCTTTGGAATTAAATGAACAATATTTAATCCCAGAATTGGAAAGAATTACAATATTCGAAACGTGTATTGTAATTCTTTCCAGTCGTTTATTGTATTTAAAATATAAATATAAAATAAACTCAATTTAATTAATGAATAATATGAATATGTATAAATAATAATATGTAAAAATAAACAAGACTAAAAAATAGTAAATAAATATTAATAAACAATAATTTGAAAAAGAATTCACCACAAAATATACACAAACACGTAAAATAAAAATAATTTAATTATTTAAATCAGAAGACAGTGTTCCGTAACCAGAAGTACCCAACAGTAGAGTCTGCCCTCTGTTCCCTCTATTGTGATGTATCACGTCAGACCCTTGGTGGTATTAATCTACGCACTTACAGGAAACAATCAAATATAAATGAAAAAAAAACGCGTTTTTACAATTCTTTTAGGGAATTATTTAAAAAAATCACAATTTGGTGAAACGGAAAACTGCTGACACATAAACAAAATAGGCGAACGATGTAGAATGTTAGTTTTAGGTTTTGTATACTACAAAGGCATCAAAGAAGGGGAATTGAAACTGGGAACGCAAAATCAATCATAGGGAGAACCACTGGGCTGACAACCCAGCCTAGTGATTGCCCAGATAGATTGACTATCTATCTGATTGTTGAGCAACCGATATAAAAACTTAATTGCAATGAATTTTCTACGACACTCTTTTTGTGGTCGTGGACTGCTTTAGTTCTGCTATTTGTTACGGCGAAACACTTAACTATTTCGACGACGGCACTCCATGACTTAACACTACGACGGCTCGACGACTTAACTAGACTTAGACTATCCTTCGACTATGACTAGTATGACTACTATAACGTATCCATACTGTGTGAGGAAGTTCTCAGAAGAGGAATGGAATGCACAGTGTGGAAACGTTCCTGGTCTCCTAACTTATTACTAAGCGGTTCTCACGAGAAGCGTGAGAACAGAGAACGGACTTCATACAATGTGCCAATTCAGATTATCTTATCGGAATGGAATGTTCTTAAGATCCTTGCTACATTGTATGAGGCATCAACCACCATCCTATAAAATGAAATAAACAATCTTATTCTACAGCATCTGTGGCAAAACGGTAGGGATTACTACACTCTAAGGATTCAAAATTAAAACGAACTAGAAAATCAGAATAATCAGAACCCCTTGCAGGACAAGCAAGCGTTTCTGGTTACTCTGAACATCCCCATCTAAACGGTTTCTAAAACATTTATATAGCGGATTCCAAATTAACGCCGCATAAACGAAAGCTGATCAATGGTAAAAAAGCGCACAAATGGTGCTGTCTGAGCAATCTTTACAATTTCTCAGAATAAAACCGTACGTTTTGAAACATTTTATGCTAATGTCAGCAACATTATCAGCAAAACTCAAATTTGAATCAAATCGAAGCTCCCAAATCAATACATGAAACGGTAAATGTGAGTTCAGTATCGTCCATAGAATACTAGTGCGACCTTTCTAGTATATCGCATAGCTTGACATTTGAAAATATTAAGGCTTAAGCGAAATTGCTCACATCAAGTAAGAATGTTGTCTAAGTTAGATTGTAATAGTGCGCAGTCATCCTTCGATGAGATCTGCGAACAAAATCTTCAAATTGTCGACAAACAATCGTCACGCGCATGTGGTGATGCCTGCAATGTTATTTATGAAGGTGGGTAGATCGTATTGGAAATGCAGTTTCTGTATGGGACACACTGCTCCCTCTCCAACAAATAAGATTTTATTACAGACAGCAATGCTGGAAAAAATCCAAAAGAACTTAATTTATCCAATAAAACAGTCATAACTATCTATTCCAAGAAAGAAAGGAGAGTAATGATTTTTGATAATCAGTTAGATTTTTAACACTTTTATTCGTCGACCGGTTTCGGTATCATAGTACCATCATCATGGACAAACATAAACTTTTTAATTACAAAAGTATCATTATAAAGCATAATACTTTTGTAACTAAAAAGTATAGACTTTAAATCATTATAAAGTATAATTAAAATGACTTGTTAAATTATTGTAAATATTAGGTTAAGTGTAACTTATGTTCTACACTTCTACGAACTATGCTAACGTTGCAATATTAATCATGATTGGTTGATCCATTTGAAGTTACTTAAAATAAAAATTAGATTAATTCTAAAAGATATGTTTGCCTTGCGGACGACCAGGTTTGCAGTATTACACGGAAAACCGGTCGAGCATATTTTATATGAAAGTGCGTAGCAATATGCGCGCGAATAATTTGGATTTTGAATTTAAAATTAGAGCTTAAAAGTTACATTATTATATTGTAAGAATTATGATTATAAGAGATATATGATTTTGTATATTTATAAACAAAACTTATACCAATTACTAAATTGAAGAATTATATTAAGTAATTTTAGAAAGTTAAAGTCTGTAATATAATAAAAAAGCGAGTTGTAGAGTTAATGAGAAAGTTCAGTCATTAATTAGTAGAAATGAAAAGAATGTAAAGGAAAAGAAAAAGGGCAAAATACAGTAAAAAATAATGAAAAATAATGTTGAGAATAATTGGGAAAATGATTAATTAATAATAAGTACGCAAATAAAATGAAATAGTATTAAATGTAATGTAAAGTAGAAAATCGAAATTCTATAAATATTTTTTTTCTTATTAAAAGGGTGTCTCAGGGAATGGTAAATATGTGGAATATTTTTTTCCAATTGATCATTAAGTAGTAAGGTTTGTGGGTGTTTTTTTCTAAATGAATTTCATAGCTTTCGAATAATTCCATTAAGTAGCCTTTATTCAGTTAATGAATGATTTATATGTTATCAAATGTGAATTTATGATTATTAAAATGTATGTGTCAACCGAAGTTTGAATTATTGCTTGTGAGGTGCTCTTTGACTTTAACTTCGATTTTTCTGCCGATTTCTCGTCCTATGTATGCAGCATTGCAAGTTTCACAATGTAATGTAAGGGTGTATACACAATTTTTTTCTAGTGGTCGTTGGTAGATGGTTTACTATTGTTAAGTATGTTTTTTAGATTGTTTGTTTTAAGGGCAAGTGAAATGGTAAATTTATTAGCAATGTTTTGAATTTTGTTAGTGATTTTGCCTTGGTAAGTGATAGCTTTATATGTTGGTTTAGGTTTATCTTCTATATGTAGTAATGGTTTATGGTTATTACGTTTAACATTGTATTTTTGAAATATATATTAAAATAGTGGATAACGTAACCATTGTTAGAAGCAATTTGTTGTACAATATTTAATTCTTTTTTCATGTTATTAAAACTGAAAGGAGTATTTTTTGGTATGTATATATAAGAAATGAATTTTGATGTTGAATTTTAATTGTTGGGACATGAAAAGAATTAAATGGGATAACAGCGTCGATTTGTGTAGGTTTCCTATAAATGTCATAATTAATTGTATGTGGGGATGTTAATGTCTGTAATATAATAAAATAGTCAGTTATAATTTATTATATTATAGAGTTAATGAGAAACTTCAATCATTAATTAGTAGAAATGAAAAGAATGTAAAGAAAAAGAAAAAGGGCGAAATAGAGTAAAAAATAATGAAAAATAATGTTTAGAATAATTGGGAAAATGATTAATTAATAATAAGTGCGCAAATAAAATGAAATAGTATTAAATTTAATGTAAAGTAGAAAATATAAATTCTATAAAAAAATTTTTTCCTATTAAAAGGGTGTCTGAGGGAATGGTAAATATGTGGAATATTTTTTTCCAATTGATCATTAAATAGTAAGGTTTGTGGGTGGGTTTTTCTAAATGAATCTATTTCATAGCTTTCGAATAATTCCATTAAGTAGGCTTTATTCAATTGATGAATGATTTTGATGTTATCAAATGTGAATTTATGATTGTTATAATTTATGTGTCCCACGAAGTTTGAATTATTGCTTGTGAGGTGCTCTTTGACTCTAACTTCGATTTTTCTGCCGGTTTCTCGTCCTATGTATGCAGCATTGCAAGTTTCACAATGTAATGTAAGGGTGTACACACAATTTTTTTCTAGTAATTTAGTAGGTGGTTTACTATTGTTAAGTATGTTTTTTAGATTATTTGTTTTAAGGGCAAGTGAAATGGTGAATTTATTAGCAATGTTTTTAATTTGTTAGTGATTTTGCCTTGGTAAGTGATAGCTTTATATGTTGGTTTAGGTTTATCTTCTATATGTATTAATGGTTTATGGTTATTATGTCTAACATTGTATTTTTGAATAATAATATTAAAATAGTGCATATCGTAACCATTGTTAAAAGCAATTTGTTGTATAATATTGAATTCTTTTTTCATGTTGTTAAAACTGAAAGGAGTATTTTTTAGTCTGTATATATAAGAAATGAATTTTGATTTTTTGATTGTTGTGACATGAAAAGAATTGAATCGGATAACAGCGTCGGTTTGTGTTATTAATGGTATTAAAGTGATATCTAAAAAAATTAAGGTGGGATTATTTTCTAATTCTATGGTGAATTTTGTTTTAGGGTGTAATGTATTTACATAATTATGAAATTGATTTATAATATTTATACTTGTAGTGTCAATTATGACTAGAATATCGTCTACATATCCGTTCCATAATATAAATTTGTTAATGAATTCGAAATTGCTGTTGTGTATAATTTCTCCTAATTGGTTCATGAAAATGTCGCTCATAAGTCCGCTAAGCGACGTAGCCTATAGGTAAACCTTCAATCATTTTGTAATATTTATTGTTAAATGTGAAGTCATTTTGGTTAATGCAGGAATTTAAAAGTTTTATTAAGTTACTAGCATCTGTGTTATTGTTTAATTGATTATTAATGATTTGTGTAGCTATGGAAATTGTTTCTTTAATAGGTGTATTAGTGTATAAGTTAGTAATGTCAAATGATAAAAGTTGTAATTTCAGAAGGTGGTACTAAATTGTGGATGTTATCAAATAAATTGTAACGATTTTTTTATAGTATATTTAGGTGTAAATTCAATTATATTTTTGAAAAAACTAACTAAGAACTTAGAAACAATGTATCAACTAGAATTAGTGGAGATTATAATTGGTGTAATTGTAATGCCTTTTTTGAGTATTTTGGGGGATGAATGTAGCTTAGGGGTTATTTGGTTCATAGGTAACGCTTATTTTGGATTGAAATTATATTTATTTAAAGTTTCTGAAGGATTTTTTTTTGAAATTATTGGGTAAACTTAGATTAGGGTCTCTCTTTACCTCTACAGAGTCATTTTCTCGTATAAATTGTTTTTTGAATGTAATCCACGTTATTCATTAGGATTATACCAACGTTTTTATCCCCTGTTGTAACTATGATGCTTTCTTCTTTTATCTTTTTTTTGTAGGTTCCGTAGTGTGATGTTTTCTTGATCTTCGTGTATTCTTGATTTTTTATTTCGATTATGTAAGTTTTCTTCTTTTCTAATGGTTGTAATAATTTGTTTCTTGATTTCTGCTTCTTGTGGATGGTTTTTGATGGCTGCTTCAATTTCTATTGTCAACTTTGGAAAGTTGATTTCTTTATACGGAGCATATTTATGTCCTTTTTGAAGAAGCGTTTTTTGTGATTAAGTTAGTTTCAGAAATGAAAGATTCCGTTTAATACTGCATATACGTCAGCAAGGCAAGCATGTCTTTTAGAATTAATGTAATTTTTATTTTAAGTAGCTTCAAATATGTTATCATCTAATTAAACTTCTTCAATGTACAATACAACCAATCAGGATTAATATTCCAACGTTAGCATAGTTCGGAACGTTCACGTTGAATCGAAATACACAGATGTTTGTAGAGCTTAGACTCAAATATTTTGGCAAAGTTGCATAATATGAAAATAAGTAATATCTCTTCCATTAAGATTAATATGGTCTGGGCAAAATTAGCGGCGCTGTCCCTCAAAATGAAGCTAGGGTACCATGCATACCCGTGGAAAACGTGTTTTTTGGCACCTTTCAGAGGAGACATCCTCTTCGGTAAAACAACCAACGAAGTGGAATAGATCACTTGTAATGAGTGTATCTAATTATTATAAAACGATTGCAACACATAATTTGTAAAAGAGGTTTCTTTCCCACGCTTTAGTAATCAACTTTTGTACAAAACCAGTTATTATAAAATCTATAAAAGAAGAACTGTAAACACACCACGAAGTCGTTACTGCGAACATTAAAACATTCATTACAGACCGGTCGTTACCGATTTGAAAGCATCATTTGAAAATTTACTGCCACTCTAATCGCATAAAGGCCACTTAAGTGATGTATTCGTTATATAGTGATCTCGGCACTAAATTATATTTCATCATTCGACACAGATATCAGCATGACAGTACGGCAGCAGTAAAAAATAAGGTATTCCGACAGGCCAGCAATGCGATTTTGTTGCGAAACTAGCGGAGTGTGGAAATTGGAAAACCAACCGCAAAAATAAAACGACCAGCTAATAAATCTCTCACACATCTATAAATCAAAGCGTTAACATTACATACTGATGTGATTAATCGCGTTTGGGGCTTAGGAAAAAGTTAGGTGTATGTTTGCTTACAACGCTCACCGTTAAATGTTAATTAAATATCTGTGCGTGTCTCTATTCCCTGACGACTTTTTATGCTGATAAATACCGACAATTCCGATAACCCATAAATTACATCGCGATAAAAATGTCCCTACGAATTTTGCACATTCATTACATTTTCTTTTCGTTTACCATCGGGTCAGCTTTACACTACGGTAAAAATCTTTGAATAATTCAATACACCGTTTACTACGTGAGTTTAGTAAACCTGTTTAACTTAGTACTTCAATATTTCTCTTCTAATAATTAAGTCCTTGCAGAAGGGATCAGAAAAATCTGCATAAACATTACCATAAACATGAAACGCCTGTCCTTGCAGCATCCCAAAATATGTACTAGAAATATGTATGCTGTCATGATATTTCATACCGTTAACTATACATCTATGAATTTTTCAATTCCTCGACTTTTTAGACTGTGTAATTCCCACCACTCAGATATTTTATGTCAAATTCCACGACGATAAAGATATTGGCGAATTCCACACATTCTTTAAATATTCACGTGCCTTTCCTTTTAAATTTGCTGCGTGCTCATCCACGGTGGTTTTACATTCGCTTTTCCGTCCACCACCCCGTTTAAAGTACAACGAAAAAGTCATTAAAATCCACGTCGCATTCTATCATCTGGTAATCGCCAAGTCTTAATTACGTTACCCATTTTTTACGTTGCACAATTGTAATGAAAGGGTAATTCATGGCGGGTTCATAAATATTACATAAACACAGTTGCTAGTTAATAAAACAAACGTAATGGCCAATGCCTGTACGTATCTGGTATACTTGAGCGGTTACCGCGTTCATGCTTGTTATTGTTATTACCGTTTAGCGGAATTGGCAATTTGCTTGATTAAAAGAATGAATGCATATTAATGCATGGCTAATGCGATCCCTTGGGTCAATTAACAGTTTTTATTACTTATTGTGCGTATAATCTGATGATGGAATTAAGATATTGTGTAAAACACAGGTGTTTCTCTGTTGTATGCGCTAATGGGTGTTAATATCTGAATTAACATTATTTTACTGCTTGCTGCTTTTTTGCACAGAATTTGTTCAAGGGTACTTAAAAAGAAATACAAAATTACCTTGAAAAGTACAAATCTTTGTGATATTGCTCTAAATGTTCCTTGGTACGAAAAGCTTTTCTACATACCCAGTAATTACTGCAGAAAAAAATTGCGAAGCCAACGGTGTACCAGAAATTCTTCGAAATTGACCATATTGGGGTTGTTATAAAATAAAAACTAAGTAGAATAGAGTAGAGTTTCCGTCGGTTGAATTTTCACGTCATCAGATAGCAATTACGCGAATTATAACACCCTGCACAACTTGTTCTTTGCCTAATTTATTCTGCGAATTGGGTGGGGGAAAAGGGCAATTACAACATTTTAACAACTACTTCCTACAGAAAATTATCTACTATATCTAAATCTGTAATATCTCTATTTTATATAGTACTAGCATTGGGCTTTCACGTACTGAAAGACGTTTCGAAATATTGTGTACTATCGCAAAAAACCTCTCATGGAGAAACAATGTATAAGTTTTATGGCTGGGAGTTTTATGGATATCCGTGTAGTAGTGGATATACACGTGGATAGTAATATATCCACGAAATTGTGGATCCGAGGAGCAAAGGCAACACATTTTTAACCCAAATCGATTTCTTTTAGTTGTTATGTGTTGTTTGAAATGAAGTCGTCCTGTATACAATGATAAGCATTCATCCAAAGCGCAGGTGTGAGTAGCTATGAAAGTTGTAGTGAGTTCATGAATTTCAGCAAAAACATAAATAAACGGGATAAAGGTTTAGATTTATCAACATCTTTTGGGGCGAAAAAGCGAATAAATTTCCAAATTTGGGAGAAAACGGTTTCTGCTAATAATTTTGGCAGAGAACACTTTCCGGCTACCGCAAAAAAAAATTAAACTATTAAAATTATTCTACTAGAATACGCCATTATTGTAGGATAATGAATAATACCCATCATTAGTGCAGAGGAAATAAATACATACATCTCTGCAACAATTCTGTCCTTCCATATCAGTCCACGCACATTCATTTCATATTTTTCCTTTTCAATGAAATACATTCGGCTCTTTCGTTAGTCCATTCACACAAACAGTTTATATTTTTTTAGTTTAATAGAACTCTCCAAAGAATTTTGCGGCTGGAGTGTTATCATCAAAGTCTACGGCAATATCATAATCGCGATCTTTTATAAGTAGTGTAGTTTGCTGTTCGTCAACAAAAGGATCACATATTATTTAAAATTCACTCAATATGGCGTGATTAATTTTCGTCATGATCTTCTTCACAAATAGATAAATAAGTGTCTCTGATACTGATTTATCACCACTACTGGACTAGCAAGAAATATTCATATCCACAAATCCAGTGTCGTTAAAATTTGATGCAATATTACTTAAAAGGGAAAGAATAAAGCAGCAAAAATAGTAACTAATAATAGTAACTATTGCAAACAAACGGCAACGTTTCTAAACACGTACGCTTGCTTTGGCGTCTAAAGCGAACGTGAAAAAAGGAGAGGAAATATATCTGAGATTTACGCGCTGTTCAGCTAACGCCATCTGAGGGCCAAGGGGTGAATATACAACCTTGATATGTGGCTTACAATTTAATCTTACACAATTAAACAAGCAGTTCTTGTACGTACTTGTATCTATGCATTCCGTTGATCTCCTGGAAGATGGCTTTGTGTTGCCGGCCGATATTTGCATATTCAATTTCAACAGCGTTTGAAAATCGCGACAGTAAATCATTGACGAAATCATTGATCTAAACTGAAACGGATACATTTAATGTATTTGAACCTTTCCATTTAACAATACACAGAATTACGATAATGCGAATTTCGATTATGCTTACGACGCGAATTACCTAGCAGCCCGCGTTGTTGCGGTGAAATTCAAAAAAAAAAAAACGATCTCACCGATACACCGCAGCGCGTGGACGCTGCGGAGGAGAATACGTCTTTAAAACTTACTGCAAAACAACCAGCTATCAAAATTACGAGAGTCGACGGTTGAAGTTAGGGTGTATAAAATATTATAATTCAAAAATCGGTCAACCAGGTGTTTAAAAATAATACGAGTAATAAATAAATAAATACTTTTTATTAGTCAAGAATTTATTGCTGTCAAAAGGATGTTTAATATTCAATATTAAGCGTCAGTGACACAAATATAAAATGATAAAATATGCAGGTGCTCAATAATCTCTAGAAATAAATTGCAGGTAAAATAAGTTTAATTGGATTTTTGCTAATCTAGAATTTTTTTTCGTATCGTCAGGTCTCAAAATCTCACGTTACACAATGGTCAACAAAGTTCACAGTAATAAATTGTCGGGTGCGGCCAAATATGATTTTGAACTAAGGCGAGCAATGTTCAATTATGTCCATCATTCTTAAGGTTAAGGCATAAAATAGTCTAAAACTCTAATACTGCGAATATCGAAAATTTTGAAATTAAATTTACTAAATGTTCAATTATAGAATGTTCTTTTTAATGGGTGTTTATATAAAAATTTGTTTCTGCCAAAATCAACATATTTTGCTAATATCAAGCGTCGTCAGTGATACGAATATAAGATGATAAGAGTGCAGGAACTCAATATACAAAAACGCATGAATAAAAATTCATAATAATAGAAATTGCCACAATAGTTAAGTAGGAGGTCAAGAGGTAAGCAGAAATCAAAACGTTCGCTTCAGAGTTGATTATTTCAGAAGAAAAGAACGAAATGTGACCAAAATGTTTTCGATTTTACATGTATAATTTATTATTAATTTTAACAACAAACATATATTTCAATTTTTATGTAGGCACCAATCGTTATGAATAACATGAAAATACGATTTTTAAACAATTGTTAGGTAGTTTTAGGTTAATGAGTCTGTAGTGAGTCAAAAGCAAGCAAGAGAAATGTCCCAAATTTAAAAATAAAATACCATATCTAAAGGGATGTTGAAGTGCCGTTAAATTAATTATAAATGGACAAGTAAAGTAATAGATTTTAAAATATTTAACAAATGGCTCGGTGCGTTTATAAAAGGCAGTGGAAAAGGTAGGAAGGTGTTGTAGAAAGCAAAAACTCATGTAATACGAGTGCTTTTAAATTTAAATCTATTTCACGTACTTGATCTATCTCAAAAGCTAAAGGCAAGCTTCCATTAAACATTGTTTTACTCAGTTTCTGGACATGTCTTCTCTTCATAAAGACGTTCATAAAAATTGTTAATAGTTGAGATTAAAACAAAGAATAGCTATCAAAATAATTAATAGTGCTTAGAAAACCCAGCAAAGCTCAGTGAACCAGGAATTTAGTCTGTATTCATTTTTAGAAACAAAAGAAAATTTAATCACTAACGTACAGTATAACTATACATGTATAGCATCTCATTGGGGATACTTATAATATATTGTAAAATAATATACTATTAAACGAGCTAATCTTGTTAATTCATTAATTTCTTAATTTGCCGGTAGGCCGTTTTTTAAATGGCCACGCAATGTTGGTGATATTGGCAGAATTTAGAGATTAAGGTGCGAGGAATCCATTGATATAGGTCTTAACTTTCAATTAAGTCACTTAAAGATATAAAATGAGTTTTTGCTAGGGGGTAAGAGCGCATAGACCACATAGACTTTCTTAAGTAACGATATGGGAATTGATGGAATAGTTTTTCCTTAAATATTTTTCATATTTGGTTCATATTTCGTATTTGGTAAATTCTAAGTGGTAGTTATAAATCCTCTGTACGCTAAAGTGTTTACTTTGTCCGGCAATTGTTACAGTATTTAAGCAGTTGCCCTCATTACCTCCAGGAAACCTGTAGGTGTCTCAACAAAATGATTTACCTACATAATTTACAGCTATTTAGAAACAATCGAGCACGGGCAGCAGTTTTCATCCGAGGCGAACAAACGGGGTCAATAAAACCTTAATTGCAAATATAAATGCAGCCAGGTTGTGCAAGTGTTTAAGCGCATTAACAACTTTCCCCAATGTGTTAAACCGACGGGGATTTATTGATATATTGCTAAATTAAATGAAGTGCTTGCCTTGTGCAATATGATTTGCATATCCACTTTATGCGCGACGGATAAAGTACCGTTGCATTAAGTCGATGTGTGCTCAAACACTTCATTTTGTCACACTCCTCTCTTCAAGATGCCTCTCAAGTTACGACACAGCATTTCACAAGTGCATTAGTAAAATGTGAGAAAAGTGTACAATAGCAATAATAAATAAATCCGTTAACGTGAAAATTTGTCTATCTTAATGTTTTAACACACTAATTTCTATTTTCTGAAAATCACACCAAATTTTAGTCACATCCCAACTGCTCCTGCTATTTAAAAAATGTGAAAATTAGTTTCAGTAATAATCGCCCATGCCTGTAGCATGATTGGTGTTACATTTCTAGTAATGAAGTTAATAATTATAGGAATTATACTCATAACTGCATTTACACTTCCAACAATACTTTACAGTTATGTACCGGTCTGACGTATCTGGGTTATCGGTATTTACAGTAAAAATTACAAAATACGCAGTGCATGTTTTATTTACACACTTTGCGTGTACATCAGTGTAATTCTAATGATAATGCTTGATTACTGACACCATATTTCAGTTCTATATCACGACTGTGTTCAACCTGCGTGTCGTTGAAAAAAAAGTTATGCTAACTGCACTTATTTGCTTATCTCAACTCTATGCAAATACGCTTAATTGTACGAATCTGCATATAAATCATAGGTAAATATGTGGCTTTAACCTCAATATCGTTTATTATTTGAATAAAGTGACTAAGAAATGTGACTAATCATTTAAATGTGAAATTAAAATTTCGTGAAAACATGACGTAAAAGTTTTCTTGTAACAGTATACACCCACAACGTTTTACATGTGTACCAAATGTATAATACATGGCCGGCTTAATATAGTATAACAACATTATTCTGGAAATTGTTGGTAGTTTGAGTTTGGAGTTCTAGTAGAGAGCACTAGTAAACAAATTGTTAGGCTAGCAAATTCATACATCTAAATACTGTATTTACTCCACTGGAGGCGGTCAGGGAAAACTGGTTGAAACTTTATACTCGTTGCGAAACGGGTGTGCGCACGTTTGTATGATTAAATGAATGCACAGGAAACGCAATGGAGTAATCTTTTAATCAACGTTTGTTGTTTCACCGTTAAACTGAGTAAACATTAAAATACATACAGATAAGAAACTAAACAGCTTTCATTGGTGTACGTAATTAAACATGCGGGATAGTGAAATGTTGTTTGCTGATATAAATTGCGAATTACGTACTTTCTAGGCGTAGACTGCTTTATCAATGATAACGTGCATAATTTAAATTAAAGATAGTTTTAGGCTAGTAACATTATTTTTTTCATTTTTTAAACCTTCAAAACCCATAATATGATGAAAATCAATAACGAAGAAGAAATTAATCTATTTTACAAAAACTAATGGAAAAGAAGAATTCTTAATGTATAATATTTTAAGTCTTTCTGTTGTCCATCAATTTTATACTTTGCTCATCATAGTAAACTTAAAGCTACTTAAAGATAAGAAATTAAATACTAAAAGTAGATAATAAAAGCTAAAAAAGTATCTATGGGAGCACGGACAATTAATCCATTCACTGTTATTTTGTTGTATTAAGTTCCATTATTTTTTCCTCTACATTAAAACGATTCATTTATTCGTTATCTTTAATTATAAATTCTCCACAAATAACATTATTAATCTCAGAGTGAATTACTTGATTTTGTTCCCTTGATGACCCGTCTAATAAATTAAGAAAGTTTCATGGGCGAAAAGCCCGGCAATTAAAGTTTAGAAACGAACGAGGTCGTATAAAATTTGTAAATTTCCGGGATAGGAAATTCAAGTCCGCGCGGCCATGATTCACGGTGCTGCGATATTAAAAAGTAATTTATATGTGCGCGGCTTTTATTTGGCAGCGACGTTTTTCTCTTATTTTCGATTATTATTTGCTCGTCGGCGGAACGAAATGGGATTCGCCTTGTTCTGCAACAATTCATTCCCGAGAGGCCACACAATAACAATTGTGTCTATATGGGAAAATATCGTCAGAAATATTTCCCAATCGGCCATCCGTTTTGTCTACTTTTCGCAACGTTACAAGCTTAGAAGAGTAACTAAATCAAGTTGAACTTGGAATCAAATTATAGATTCATGGTGAGCTTATAATCATACCGAGATACAATATGATTATAAATGAATGAAAGTAATGAATATATTTATATTTCGAAGACAGTAAATAATATATTCTAATTATAAGACATTGTAACAAAATCATTAAATCAAACAAATGAAGACAGCAATAAAAACTTTCAAGAAATTGCTGCAGAATTGAATAAAATTAATGAAACACTCAATGAAATAGAATCTAATTACATTCTCTTTTAATAACACCAAGAAGTGAAAAATGTACATTTATATAGGTCACACAGGTTTCTCTTTGAACTATTAATTGATAGCATCCTTCTTATTGAACAACTAATAAAAGTAAAAGCATATCAAAAAGCCAATATCTATAATTTTATCTTAGAAGTACCACTCATAAGTGAAAGTGAATACTAGTACGTAGAATTTTCTCTCTACCAACAAAAATTAATGACACATACTTACAATTCGCCCTAACATATGACTCATACCTTGCAATGAATAGTGAATGTAATGCAAACAGTCAAAATGAATTCTTATGTTATAATCAGGTGTTATAATCATTTATTATCGCCGTCAAAAGTATTGACCCCTCGCTTTGAAAGGGAATTAAAAAAAAAATTGTGCACCATTTTAAATAAA
>JAWQRJ010001688.1:0-15152 GCA_033557515.1 Diorygopyx duplodentatus | reverse complement strand
ACAATAAACAGAATTTGATTTGTCGAATTTGTTTTGCTTTTGTGGTATATGTTTTTACTTTATTGATTTCTTGTTGGATTAATTTTTTAGGGTAACCATGTTTTATAAAAGCTAATTCAATTTTTTTTTGTTATCTTTATGAAATTGAGGGTCTGAAATGTTTAATGCATTGTGAGCGGAATTCTTAATTATATTTCTGTTTTGTGCTGTTGGATGATTTGAGTGGTAGTTTCAGTAGTATAGAAAATGTATTATCTATATTTCTAGTTATAATTGTGTGGAGAAATTCAATAGACTTCTTTGTGCCTTCCCCCTCAATTGTGAATTTTAATCTATGATCAAAGTTATTGAATGTTTGAAGTTGTTCCTTTTGTTGGTTGGATATGTTAGAATATCGTCTACATATCGAGAATAGAATGATGGTTTTTCATTAAGTTTTTTTAAACATTGATCCTCTAAATACTCCATTACGATATTAGCTATTGAACCTAGCAAAGAGCTACCTATTGCATGACCATAAATTTGCTGATAGAACTTATTTTGATATTTGAAATAAGTAGACTCAATACATATTTTTACATCCTTTGTAAATTCTTCACGGTTTAGATTAGTATTAGTTTTAATTGTTGACCAATTACTTTGAATAGCTGTGATTATTAAGTGTTGATTAATTGATATGTTTTGATATGTTTGATATGTTTGTATAATGATGTGGCGTTTAAAGACATGATTTTATGGCTTTTATTTACTTTATTTATTTTCTTTAATTTTTCAACGAATTCAAATTGATTATTTATTGAATATGTTTTTTTGCCTATACTTTTTGTGATGATGTTACATAAGAATTTTGATAATGTGTATGTAGGAGCTTCAATTGCACAAAAGATGTAAATGGGATGTTTTTATCACTTTCTTGATGTGTACTTGATGTGTACGAAAAGCAAGCTTCCATTAAACATTATTTTCTTCATATTCTTGGCATGTCTTCTCTTCAGAACGTTCATAAAAAATTTTAATGGTAGAAATTGAATCAAAGAACAGCTATCGAAATAATTAAGAGTACTTAGAACCCAACACAGCAAAGTTCGGTGACCAGGAATTTAATCTATATTATTTTTTAAAAATAAAACGAAATGTAATCGTTTACATTAGAGTATACTTATGTATGTAAACTGAGACGAACACTGAAAGTCTGAGTGGAGCTCGGAGTATTCGTGTAGATAAGGATTTATAACACTCCCTGCATCGTTTCCTCGACTTTCAGAATACTTCTGAAGAAAATATGTAGTTTTTCTTTTATGTGTTTGTGGTTCTGTAGGCATTTCATTCTGGAGCTGTTCAATACGATTTTCTCTAAATTTTAAAATCTTGTGCAGATAAGGATTTGTAACATTCCCAGCATCGTTTCCTTGACTTTCTTGCAGTTTCAGGATACTTCTGAAGAAAATATGTAGTTCTAAGATTTTCTCTACATTTTAAAATCTTGTCGTGCAGATAAGGATTTATTATAACATTCCCTGCATAATTTCTGCGACTTTCATGCAGTTTCAGGATACTTCTGAAGAAAATATGTAGTTCCTCTTTTAGGTGTTTATGGTTCTGTAGGTATTTCATTTTGGAGCTGTTCAATAAGCTTTTTCCTCTAAGTTTTAAAATCTTGTCGTGCAGATAAGAATTTATAACATTCTCTACATCGTTTCCGCGACTTTCTTGCAGTTTCGGGATACTTCTGAAGAAAATATGTAGTTCTTCTTTTAGGTGTTTATGGTTCTGTAAGCATTTCATTCTGGAGATGTTCATTGAACTTTTTTTTAATTTTAAAATCTTGTTGTGCAGATAAGGATTTATGACATTCCCTGCATGGTTTCCGCGACTTTCTTGCAGTTTCAGGATACTTCTGAAGAAAATATGTAGTTCTTCTTTTAGGTGTTTATGGTTCTGTAGCCATTTCATTCTGGAGATGATCAATAAGCTTTTTCTAAATTTTAAAATTTTACATGTGAACTTTTCTCTAAATTTGAAAATCTTGTCGTGTCGATAAGGATTTATAATACTCGCTGCATCGTTTCCTCGACTTTCAGAATACTTCTGAAGAAAATGTGTAGTTTTTCTTTGAGGTATTTGTGGTTCTATAGGCATTTCTTCTGGAGCTGTTCAACAAGATTTTTTCTAAATTTTAAAATCTTATCCTGCAGATAAGGATTTATTATAACATTCCCTGCATCGTTTCCGCGACTTTCTTGCAGTTTCAGGATACTTCTCAAGAAAATGTGTAGTTTTTCTTTGAGGTGTTTGCGGTTCTATAGGCATTTCATTCTGGAGATGATCGATCAATAAGCTTTTTCTAAATTTTAAAATTTTACATGTGATCTCTTCTCTAAATTTGAAAATCTTGTCGTGTCGATAAGGATTTATAATACTCCCTGCATCGTTTCCTCGACTTTCAGAATACTTCTGAAGAAAATGTGTAGTTTTTCTTTGAGGTATTTGTGGTTCTGTAGGTATTTCTTCTGGAGCTGTTCAACAAGATTTTTTCTAAATTTTAAAATCTTATCGTGCAGATAAGGATTTATTATAACATTCCCTGCATCGTTTCTGCGACTTTCTTGCAGTTTCAGGATACTTCTGAAGAAAATATGTAGTTCTTCTTTGAGGTATTTGTGGTTCTATAGGCATTTCTTCTGGAGCTGTTCAACAAGATTTTTTCTAAATTTTAAAATCTTATCGTGCAGATAAGGATTTATTATAACATTCCCTGCATCGTTTCTGCGACTTTGTTGCAGTTTCAGGATACTTCTGAAGAAAATGTGTAGTTTTTCTTTGAGGTGTTTGCGGTTCTATAGGCATTTCATGCTGGAGATGATCGATCAATAAGCTTTTTCTAAATTTTAAAATTTTACATGTGAACTCTTCTCTAAATTTTAAAACCTTGTTGTGTCTATAAGGATTTATAATACTCCCTGCATCGTTTCCTCGACTTTCAGAATACTTCTGAAGAAAATGTGTAGTTTTTCTTTGAGGTGTTTGTGGTTCTGTAGGCATTTCATTTTGGAGATGTTCAATAAGCTGTTTCTAAGTTTTAAAATCTTGTCGTGCAGATAAGGATTTGTTATAACATTCCCTGCATCGTTTCCGTGACTTTCTTGCAGTTTCAGGATACTTCTGAAGGAAATGTGTAGTTTTTCTTTTAGGTGTTACTTCAGGTGACAACACTGCTCTCACCGCATGATATATTTTTTGACAAATACCGTTTCTATGGAAAAATTAATAAGGATTAGGAAAACATGTCTAATGAGTCCTAGATTCCAAAAACATGTCTAAAGAGTCGAAAGTTCTCGAGTTATCAAACAAAAATAACATGCTTTAGATACTGAACGGTATTGCCAATCAATTTTATTCGAGTTATCAAACATTTGAGTTATCGAATTTCGAAGTTGTGTAAAAACCATTATCATTAAACAGTCATACGCTATCTTAAAATACTCAGTTTGAACTGCCAATTTTAAGTTCAGTTACGTTAAGACTGTGCTGAGCCTTCTTTGTAATACGGATTCGCGAAGGACCAATTGAAAACGCAATGGATTTAAAGAACAAAGTCGCAATAGTAACTGGTGCGAGTGCCGGTATTGGCGCTGCAACTGTGAAAGCATTACTGAAAGTTGGAATGAAGGTTGTTTAGTGATACTATCGTTTCTTTGCGTTCAAAGATTTACGTGGGAAATTTTAGGTGGTCGGCTTTGCAAGAAGGAAAGAGAAAATTGAAAGTCTGGTCGAAAATCAAGAGGGCAAATTATTCGCTCTAGCCGTGGACGTGACAAAACCCAACGAAATCATCGATGGTATTGCGTGGGTCACCAAACATGTTGGACCTGTTCACGTGCTGGTCAACAATGCCGGTGTAACCGCGCATTCCTCTGTAGTTAGCGGAGATTTGGAGTTATGGAGAAAAGTAATGGACACCAATTTCATGAGCATCGCAATTGCTTGCAAGGAAGCCATAAGGATCATGAGGGAGAACAATATTGACGGGTACATTATCAACATGAATAGCATAGTTGGTTACTACGATTTGGG
Organism: Diorygopyx duplodentatus; assembly: GCA_033557515.1. Classification (NCBI taxonomy): domain Eukaryota; kingdom Metazoa; phylum Arthropoda; class Insecta; order Coleoptera; family Scarabaeidae; genus Diorygopyx; species Diorygopyx duplodentatus. Next base: position 11,078 of record JAWQRJ010001688.1, on the reverse strand, counting down.
GCAGCCCGGTAATGTAATGTACAGGTCGTCGAAGTGTGCCTTGGTGGCTATGACAGAAAATATTCGAACTGAATTGGCTAGAATGGACAGCAAAATAAAAATAACTGTAAGTTATTAAACCAGTTCCAGTTGGTTTTGGGTTATGTCGCTCATTTCTTGTTCTATTGCTGCGTCTAGGAATAAAGTAAGAAATAAGCGAAATTTTGTATTTGTATTTATAAATATTTTGTCTTCAATGAATCATCTAAGTTGCCTTCACAGATGAGTAAGCTTTTAGAGAAAAATTAGTTGTGTTAAGTGTGTTCTAATATCTCTAATAACATAAATAACTGACACTGGGAATACAAATGTATTTCAGGGACTGAGCCCAGGTGCTGTGAAAACTGAAATTTTGGAGGCAAGCGGATGTAGCAAGGAACTCGCTGAAAGTTTGTTCTCGAAAGTGCCATATCTTAAGAGTGAGGACATAGCTGACACCATTCTTTATTTGTTGTCAACTCCACCACACGTGCACGTAATTATTTAATTTAGGAAACAACGCAGTAACTGGAGGTGAACTTTCAAATACTTACAGATAACTGAGATGTTGATCAGACCTACTGGAGAGGATTTTGCCAAATATCCTAAATGGGACTAGATCTAGATCTAGACTATGGACTGGACCAGGGGCTGTTTATGCGATAAGAAGAATTGCAGAATCTCCAGGAAAAAAATATTTAAAATTCAATTGTGTAAAGGAATAAAGAATATTAAATAAATAATAAATATTAATTTCAATGCATAAAACACTCAATGCATAATAAAAATGTGAACTTTTCTGATGTATTTACTGAAGCTAAATCGAGAAATGTTACCATTTCAAACAAAAATCTGAAATACGTAAAGTTGTTTTCAATAACTGCAAAAAAAGAAATCCATGTCTGATTGATTAACATGGCTTGCTACGTCCTTGAACTGTTAGTTGAAAATGCAACTACAGTCGTATGTAAGCGTTATAATTGCCTGTCGGCCCACAGTTTAGTGTTTAAATGCAAAGTTTTGCGCTGAAAAAATTAAGAGGCTTTTTCAAGAGGCATTACAAGCAATTGTCATTTACAGCAAAACAAATGATACGTGGTTAGTTTGTAACTTCTTTTGCTGACATCGTTTCAGAAACAATGGAACGCTACAAGAATCGAGTTGCTTTGGTAACCGGAGCAAGTGCTGGGATTGGAGCTGCTATAGTAAAAATTCTATTGCAGAACAATATGAAGGTAAAACTTGATCATCCTCAATTTTCAACGTTACTTATTCACTTATTTAAGTAACTCATCATTACGATTAATTCCTCTACAGGTTGTTGGGGTGGCTCGTCGAAAGAAACTGATCGAAGAAATTGGCAACGAACTACCTGAATTCAAGCAAAATTTATATTCCTTTGAAGTGGATGTGACCAAAGAAAACGAGATTCAACAAGCGTTCTCCTGGACAACTCAAAATTTAGGTCCCATATCTGTACTTATCAACAACGCGGCTGTCCTTAAAAATGCATCCATCATCGATGGAGACTCGACCAGCTGGAAGGCGATCATGGATACGAACGTTATGGCAGTCGCGGTGACTTGCAAAGAAGCGATAAGGATAATGCGGGACCACAACGTCTCAGACGGTTATATTATTAATATTAACAGTTTTGTCGGACATGAGATCGTCTATATACCGGATATTACTTTGTACGGTGCATCCAAATACGCTCTGACGGCTTTGACGAAGCAGCTAAAATTGGAGTTAATCAAGAATAAATGCACAATTAGAGTGGGCGTAAGTACTCTCGTTAAATGTACGATACTAATGTAATATTATAATTTATTTAAAATTTTATAATCTACTAGAGTTTAAGTCCGGGTATAGTGGATACCGATATGCCGAAAAGCGTTGGCATTCGTGGAGGGCCAATGTTAAGGCCGGCTGATATAGCAGAAGCTGTTAAGTACATGTTGAGTACAAGAAGTTGCGTGCAGGTAAGAAAACATTTCAACAAATATAAATTTTAGAAAATAAATAGGCGTACAGGTTTTTTTAAACAGTCTTTGTTTGCAGATTGAAGAGTTGACCATAAGACCGGTGGGAGAGGCATTTTAAATATAAATCTTGCTGTTGTGGTTGGGAAAATAAAATAACTTGATTGACACAACATAAAGATAAATAGACGAACTTAAAATAGAAAGGTATTTTAAGTTCGTCTATTTGTTGCTTTTTTCTTGTTTGATATTTTATAGTTCAGCCAGTAAAAATATTCGAAATAAATGACAGAAATAATAATAAAGCCTTTATTGTTAGAATAGTTTGATACAAAACATCACTAAAAAGAATTAATTAAACCAAATAAATAACAATTTCAAGGCGAGGTTCAGACACCTGATTTTCGACCTAACCTCGATTTTTAAAAGATTTTTACCTATTTCTTTAAAAAAATTTTTAAGTTATTTTTATTTATCATTTTATTCTAGTTAATTAATTTTACTACCAAAATAATTAATAAAGATCTAAAAATCTCTTTATTATACTTTCAAAGTATATACTTATAACAAGTTCATTAATTTTAATTTTTTAAAATAATTATATCTAAAATTTTTGATTTATTCTATTTAATAAGTAATAAAGAAAGTAGATAATAGTTAATAATTGCCCAATTATAATATAAGGACCTTCAACAGGTCGGGCCCCAATTCTGGTTAATAAAATTACAATATTTAAAAAAAATCAAAATAAAATTTTATTTATTGGATAAAATTGTATTGTTTGTATTATTTTATTATTTATAAATGGTATAAGAAATAAGATTGCAATTGATATAACAAGACCTAATACTCCTCCTAATTTATTAGGAATAGATCGTAAAATTGCATAAGCAAATAGAAAATATTATTCTGGTTGAATATGGATTGGTATAACTACGGGATTTTCTGGGAAACTATCTGAATCTCCTAATATATAGGGATTTGTTAATACTAGAATTAATAATAATATAGTTCTAATAATAAATCCAATTGAGTCTTTTACGCAAAAATAAGGATGAAATGATGATTTATCAATATTTCTATTTGTTCCTAAAGGATTATTTGATCCTGTTTGAAGAAGAAACAATAAATGAATTATTACTATAGCTACAATAATGAAAGGTAAAAGGAAATGTAATGTAAAAAAATGAGTTAAAGTTGCATTATTAACAGCAAATCCACCCCATAGTCATTTTACAATTATATTTCCTATGTATGGGATTGCTGATAATAAATTAGTAATAACTCTAGCCCCTCAACAGGATATTTGTCCTCAAGGAAGGACATATCTTAAAAAAGCTGCAGCTATTCCTAGGAATAAAATTAATACTCCTATTGTTCAAGTTAAATTTAAATTATAAGATCTATAGTATAGTCCTCGCCCTACACGTATATATAAACAAATAAAAAAAATCTTGCTCTATTAGCATGTAAAGTTCGAATTAATCATCCATAATTTACATCTCGACAAATATGAACTATACTATTAAAATCTATACCAATATCTGAAGTATAGCGTATTTCAAGAAAAAGTCATGTTAAAATTGGAATAATAAACATAGCAATTAAAGAATTATTTATAATTTTTAATACTGGGGATATTTTTCGTAATGGGATTTTCATTTAATAAAATTAATTTAATTGACGTAAATTTCCTATTTTAATTTCCTATTTTAAAGTTTGTATTTTTTACTACTGCAAGTAACGTAATAAGTAAATAAATCATTAATATATAGATTATTAAATTATTTGGAAAATTTAAATATTTATTTAAAGATAAAGTAAAATTATTTTTATATGCAATTTCATATATATTATTAATAATTATTTAATGGTTATCTAAATTTATATAAATAATAAATATAATTATTATAATAAATAATCTTATTATTATTAATTTAATTGAAGGTGAAAATATTTCATTAGATGCAATACTAGTTACATAAGTAAATAATACTAGTATACTTCTAACTATAATTAAAAATAAAATATAGGAGTATCAATAATTTATGTTAAAAAATCCTAAATAACTTATACCGGAATATCAACAATTATCTGGGTCGTGGGCGGTCATGAAATGGGAGACATCTGTCATAGCGCTTAATGTTACGCTAGAAATTTTTGTCAAAAATGACAGATGTTTCCCATTTCATGACCGCCCACGACCCAGATGATATCCCAGGTTGATATCCCGGTACTTCTGTCTATTGTGGGGATCTGACAGTCAATACTCTTAAAGCCAATCACTGGACGTTTTTCGCAGCCACTTAGCATCAATTTTTTTTTCTAAATCATTATTGCTTCGAGTAAGACGACTATAGAGCTATTACATTTAAATATTGAAAAGTTAAGTAAGATAAAAAATTATCGCAAAAATGTGAATTTTTCCAAATTTTGGGAAACTTTAGAACACATGGGCGACCGGAAAATATAAACCGATTTTATTTCTTTTTTACCCTTTTTAGTCTCTCCAATTCGCAACTTTTACGGGGTATTACGACTTGAAAAAAAAATTTGAATTCTTTCGGTTCACTCTAATATAGAGAGAGCACTCTGCAGTAACTCGAAACTTATATTGAAAACATGGTTTTGAGGAGCATAGCCGTTATAAGCTGTTCAAGAAGATAAGTAATTGGTGAGTTCCATGATGAATTTTCTGACTTCGTCCATCATTAAAAATCTCAATTTCGAAACGTGAAACTTAAGCATATGCCCGCTCTTTTACAATAATCGATCCTTCCGTTTTTGAATTGTTTTTGATTTTTATATTGAAACAGTTCATAACGGCTATACTTCTGAAAACCATTATGTTTTTCAATATAATTTTCGAGTTAGTTTAGGGTGCTAGATATTGCATACACTTGCAGTTTCTTTCAAAAAGATTACTATGCCAATAGTACATTTCCTTGAATACATAATATACATTTTCCCACAAATAATATTGTGACAACATATGACATTTGCCATGTGTTATTCTATATTTCCAAAATTAATGACGTACATATATCAATACCTTGCATACTTCACAAAAACTTAGGAGTGGTAGGGGTCTACTACATAAAACTATTTACAGGAAGAGGTCTACTTCGTAGATCAGAGGAATTCAACTGTAGACTAGAGCAAACTTTCAAATTAGTTTAATTAATTTTCTAATAAAATTAAACAAGTTCGCGTTATTTCAGATACTTTTCGCAAACTATTAATTTTCGGTTTCGTCGGAATGCATACACAAAGAAAAATACTTGAAAATACTAAAAAAATACTCAATATGCATCTTTTCACAATATTATAATGATCTTGCATCTTGCCACACGACATTTGTCGTGTCTTATTCTAAATTTCCAATGTTAATTACGTATATTAATATCTTGCTTACTTTACAAAAAATGTTCCTAGGGGTCTGCAGACAGACGCAAACTTTCAAATGAATCTCTTTAATAAAATTAAACAAGTTCGTGTTATTTGAGGTACTTTTCGCAAACTAATAAATTTGCGGTTTGCTCTCCAACTTTACTTCGAACTGTGAATAGAAAAAGCAACAAATTAACATTTGTTGAAGTCATCGAGCTTTTAAAATGTTGATCTTCTTCCTCCTTTTACCATTCTGAGAGTGTCAGACTCAGACACTCAGACAGTATTCTGCATCCATCCGTTTCACTGTTTTCGATTCCTTGCTAAATTTGTCATTTCGCCAATGGTTTTTACTTTTTTGGATGTCTTTGAAGGCCTCCCTTTCTTTTACTTCACTTTACTTTACTTAAATGATTGCCAATTCAATATTTCTGACTACAAAAAAGTAACGAAATTTCTAACGTATCCTGAAAGGTTTCTCCGGGTCCAGTTTCTCTGAACGAAATTGTTCAGAGAATTGTTCTTTGAACGCAAACTGTTATTAAAAAAAATAATTACTCGATCTGGATTGAGATATTACATGTTTGTTTTTACTATTTTTATTACTGTACCTATTACCCACATAAGCAAAAAGGAATAGTAAAAATAACAATGTATCTTTTTTTGTTGATACAATTATGTTATTAACGTATAAACATTGCGTTAATCTAAAGCGAACAAGAATAGAACTGCATACGATAAGATTTATATTTTTCTGGAAGTAAACAAATTCAAATTCATCTACATAAACGTGCTAACATAAATTTTCCACAAAATGTAACGATTTACTATTTTGATTTTTGTTTTCAAACTGTAATTTCTATAAATCAAAAATATGCTTCGACATACATTGCTGATACAACTTTCTGTATAAAAATATAAAGAATATAGACATCTCGAATGTGTAATATTTCATTCGGCATTTTGAATGTTTGTCTCCATGTTCAAATTTAGCAACCTCAAAAATTCTTAAAATTCATATGTGAGTTATAGAACATCGAATAAAATCAATGTTAGTATCAATCATGTTGCACTGTAAGTAGTATACACGCACGAATTTTGCTCCTCGAAAATCTGGTTTTGTTGTAGTTAAATCTCGAGTAGACCATTGAAAATTACATAAGTTGTGGTTGTGCTGAGCTCACACCCATAATGCCATTCACCAGGGAGCAGATGCTTGATTTGAAGCTTATAATTAGAGAAACTGTAAGTGAAATTCTGCAGGATGTTGGTGGAAGCTAAGTAGTTTGGCTATGAATTTTCATGAATTAACAATTGTTTAAAGCTTTGTTGCATTTTAGTACACTGTGTGTGTCAATATATTAGTTTATTTCTGGTATATCATTAATTTGAAATTGAAATTCTCGGATTATTATTTATTTATTATCACACGGGTTTTTATAGGTAAAAGAGTCAAAGTTTTGTGGTCTTATTTGTAATTGTAGGAATTTTCTTTTTTGTTTTTTTGTGTTGTTGTTTTGCATACTAGCGGCCGGAATACTTTGCACATTTGTAAGTTATTCACACATTATAACACTGGTAAACAAAATCATACTTATTTTATGCTGCAGAAAGTTTTTCAACTTTTTTTTACTGATTTGGCGCTGCTGATTTCGAATCTACCCTCACATTTTATCTAGCAGCTCTAGTTTTTGAAATACGCTACCCCTAGAAATTCACTTCTTAGTCGACAAATTGTTACGAACGGTGTAGTAATTAACCAGATTCAATCAATCTATCGTGATGTCGTCATCAAGATATAAGACTTGTATAAATAAACCGAACAGTTTTTGTTTTATTTGTGGTGCTCTCAGAGTAGAAAGTTAATAAATGATCCGAATGTCCCTAATTGTTGTCCCTGTCCCTAATAAATGTTGAAAAATATGTGTGGAATGAGTTTGTTTGGGCAGTGAAAATTTTTTAAGGAAATAAAAAGTCTGCCAAGTACTCTCAACACATTAAGCAACTAATGCTGCATTTCCAGCGACTCGGATACAACATGAGCATTAAGCTACATTTCCTCTTCAGCCATTTAGATCGTTTTCCTGAAAATCTTGGTGATTTTCACTTCCGTTCTTACTTTTCGCTTCCATCAAGACATTCCCACTATGGAAGAGCGATACCAAGGTTAGTCGAATGCAAATATGATGGCTGACTACTGTTGGAGTATTTAAAGTAGTGGTCCTGAGTCGGCTCATCCGAGAAAATCTTATAAAAGAAAATTGTATTCAAATTAGCCTAGTGTAATAAAAGGTTGTAGCTTAAAATTGGTATATTTTTTTTCTAAAAATCGCTCCTCTTCATAGCTCAAAAAGTAGAGCTGTTACTGGAAAAAGGACTTCTAATTAAAAATCAGTGAGGAAAATACATTTAGAATCAGGTGTAAAACTTCATAAAACAGAACCACTGTTTAGTTGTGTAATCAATACTTGTTATTTCTACTGGCATGACATTTAAACCAGCGCATTTAGACGTTCCTTCAATCATTCCAAAATTCTTAAATTTGAAACATTTGATCCTTTTCCATAGTGTTGATTTTTTTTCTGTCTCAGATACCTGATTATCTTTTTACATTGACGTGCAGAATATTTATATTATAGAATGCAAATGTCATCATATTGCCAGAGGCACAAGAGCTGGAGGTAAAACAAATAATTCTTAAGTAAATATTTCCTTCCTTTAAATCCCACTAGAATAACAGAATTTTCATCAACGTTGATTGACTTTGTAATCACTTGCGAGGAAGCCGAATTACTCGATTCGGAAGTGATTGACGTTCACAAAATTGCTGATCATAGTATGGTCTTTTGCGTTCTGAACATCAGCGCTTTCTCAACGGTACCTAAGGTATAGCACGCTCACACTCTGCAATAGATAACGTTGCTCTCTTCAATGATATCTGTTCAATACAATGGTTTGTGATGTTTGATATGATGAATATAAATGATAAAGTCTTATAGAATTATTATAAGCAACTCGGTAATTGCCCATTAATGGAAGAAAAATTTAGATAATATTTTTTTCCATTTGTGTGTGTTAACATATTTTTCTTTAATTAATTAACATTGACCCTACAAAAATAAGCTATTCTATTTTTTGATACTACCCATTCCACTCACTTAAACTAATTATTGATGAGCGTACTAACCTCTACACACAATGAATCATGGTTGAAGTAAGCCCTAACGGCGAGACTACCGTAAGGGCTAACAGTGGTATTGAGCTGTTCCTGCAACCTTTGCCCATAGAATATCTCTACTAACGATTCAGTGTCCGTCCTGTGGTACTGCAGCCTTTGTTCGATGTGCCAGTACATCTCGGATTGGAGGGTCTCCATGGCCAATCCCTGTCCATCCGCGTAGAAAAACCCGACCATCAACTCCAAGGCCGAGTGCAGCCTTTCGTGGAACATTGCAGGCAGCTCTTCGGTATTGGTGCCGCCGTCCATTTGGTAATTCAGCTCGGCCAAAGTGTACTCCCAGACCTGCGTAAAAAGGAAATTGAAGGCCGCGCTGTTTACGACGTACCTCTCGTTGGAAGCACTGCTACTCACCTCGTAGAGGACCCTTTGGAAATTCTGAGGGAGCAGGGCGATGTTGAGCGTCTGCAAGTTGCTGTGGAGGTAATCGAATAGCGGATCGACGGCCTGGTTGGTCGGGAGTGTATCCGGAGACCACGCTACGTGAAACATCGTTTTCCTGAGAGTGTCCTGCATCTGAGGGCCGACCCTCTGCAGGATGTCCATTACGCGCGCTTGCAGCTGACTTAACGTGCTATCTAATTGACTTGTTAAAGTGGCGCACTGGGATTCGGATGCTATCGATTCCAGCGTTACGAAGTCGAAGTAGTTTTCTAGAGAAATAGAAGTCATTAGGAACAATGTATTGAAAAGAAAATATCGCTTAGTTAATTTTAAATTAACTAAGCGATAGTTAAAATTCTAGATGGGAACCGCTAGTTTATCATATCGTAGTGGTCGTTAATGTCCATATAATCTAATGCTGCAGCATCTTGTTCCTTTCTGAAATCGCAACTCCTGGCTAAACTTACCTAATAGAGATATGAACTTGTAAATGTACTCTAGATTATTGGATGCCATGCACATATCGTCGCTTATCTTGAAGGGACCCAACCTGTCGAAGTACCCCGTCTCCATTAGCGCCTGATAAGTTATGTCCGCGTACAGCAACGCCGCAGAGCATATGCAGTCCAGGAGCTGGGATAGCAACGGCACCGAGTGCACTTTGGGCCACTGAAGCAGTCTCCAGAAGTCCCTCAATTGACAGAACATCGCCACTATGTCCACCGCCGAACTGCTGTGTTTTACCAATCGATCGCCATCGCACGGTTTTTGAAGTTCCACGGCCGTTCGAACCTACAGAAAAAGACAAAATAAACATACAAAGTTTTCCGAAATTTAGTGCATAAAAACCGCAACCAATGGAAGAAGAAATTTTGATGAAATGAACCTTTAATTTTGCAACTGTTAAGACGGCAGAAATTAAATGAACCTATTTTTTCCTACATGGTATCTTTGCGAAATCGGGTTTTCTGCGGCGACAAAGTATTGATCTCTGCTGAATATAAACACAGGGTTTTAATATCCAACATATCACTTTCTTATGAAAAACATTATTCTGCAAGACAAATTATAACAAATTCAACTTACCCTTTGCAGACATTTCCCTTTACAAATCGATAGCCAACAACTGACGTGGGGTTCGAACCATTCATAACACTTCGGCAACAGCAGCTTGTGGTCCCCGCCGCTCGGCAAGTTCTGGTTGAACGACGCGAGGTCCTTCACTTCGAGATAAACGGAGAATATAAGACGGCTGTCGGAATGTTCCTGGGTGTTCAGGAATCCCACGACCTCATCGGCGACCAGCTTGTCGAGCTGCTTGAACACGACGCTGAAGTACGGAATTCCATTCGTGCTGAAACATAGCAATAAGGAATTTCCCGTTTTGCCGCGTTCCGCTCCGAAAAATACCCCTCGAATATCGGATGATAGTGGGAGAGCGCCTGCTGGAGGTGGATGTATATCTCAGAGCAGAACTGGACGAAGAAGTTGTCGTAGTCGTGATTGAAGTTCAGAATTGAATTTTTCAGATAGGTCAGCCACTCCGGCGTGCCCTTCCTCAGGGTCATCACTATTTCCCCCCGAATTTCCTTGTTGAACGGGCAGCACTTCCAGAACGCTTTCTGGAACAAGATCAATAATTAAAATAAATCGACGTTGAACTTACAATAATAAGTTTGAACAACGTCGTTTGAACAAACAGTAATTCCTACAAAATAGTTACAATTGCAGAATGTATTTATTTATACAGAGCGAACTTTATTTGTTTTATTCCGAAGCTTGTTATTATTTGGACCATGAAAGGATTTACAGTTACTTTGGAATCAGTAAATGTTAAAATCTACCCGTGCAAACTCAAAAAATAAATTTCGGGTTCCAAAATATTACTATTATTATTTACGCGATGAATTGCACACAACGTAAAATAATACTAAACAGGAAAGATTTTTTTATAACATTTTGATAACTATTAGTACAGGGTATTCAAAAAATAAGATTAAATATGAAATTGAGAAATCTGCCAAAAATCAATATTTTCAAATGGAAACCCCCAAATTTTATAATTT
>JAWQRJ010001687.1:0-15155 GCA_033557515.1 Diorygopyx duplodentatus | reverse complement strand
AGTAACGACTTCTCTGGAAGTCGGTAAATTGGAATTCATATTCATGAAAATTACTGACCACTGTGGTTCCCTACACTGATACAGGTATCACCCATGGGATTTAAAGCTGAACTGTAGTGAGCTTAATACAACTCGATTAGTCGAGAAAATATCTGTAGAATATAAACAGACTTCATTATATTGCCAAAATATTAAAATTGAAAACAGTGTATTATTAAGTGTTATTATTACTAAATTTACTAGATTATTATTTTTAGATATTTGTTGCTTAAATATTAACTCAATTGTCTCAAAAATAACCTCATTACTTTAAATACAACACTTACATTAGTACTTTAGAACATATAAACACTATCGTTATCCTAACAGTGTGCATTCATTTTTTATTTGTTGTGAACAATTAGAACATATTTTGCGCTCTTTAAAAGAATTTACCCTAAATTCCTAAACACAAAAAGCATTTCAGTAACTCCGCTACCAAAAATTCTTTACATATATTTGTTATTGTGATACCGCTTTTTTGCATTTTTTTAAATAACTTTACAACGAAATCGATAACACATTTCGTATACTCAATAATTCGTAATTTAATTCCAGTACATTAGTCACCGTTATCAAATATCGATAAAAATTAATGAAAACGTCACATTGCTATGAATGACTACACCACATTTTTTTTAAAATTACGTAAAAATCTACTAAAAGTCTGATAAAACTCGACTAATAACTATTGTAAATATTGTGTGATTAATTGTACATTAATTTAATTAAATTACACATTAACTGTCGGTTATACATTATCTAGCTGTCAAAATTATTTGATATTCTGAGTAGGATCTGTATGCAGAATATCGAAGGAACAATAATAAAAGAACTGGAAAGATTGTCAATCTAAACGTGAGTACAAGAATTTAAGCATTTATAATTAAAAAAGAAGTTACCTAAATCGCAATCTAAATTATGTCATACTAATTTAGACACAATACAAGACAGTGCAAATGTTCTTCTTCTTCTTTTTTCTTCATATTTACATCGCAGGTCATATTCAGATGTACCTCTGACGTCCATGACATTGTAAAAACGAAAAACATTGACAGTTTGAAAACGTATAGGTTACATTAAACTATCTAGCTAATCATAAACATTAAAAAACATTCATTGAAAAATGGGTGATAGACTTTTTCGCTATCCAGAAGTTTTTATGTCGCCGTCCCGACGATCTAGGTTAATCAAAAAAAGAAAAACTGTCCAATTGGAAAAAAGTACTTCCATGTCTAATCTTCCGACTGCTTCACTTGTAAGCCCAGCAGAATCGTCGTTTGAGGCCACGAAGAAGCTCACGTGGTGCGTGAGGTCTTACACCAAAATTCGTGAACTAAAACCGACCAGAAAGAAGAAATCAAAGGTAAAAAGTGGACTTTAATTTCTTTTATAGAGGATACCCTATATATATACCTTGATATATTTTCTGTTTCTAATCTAGTTTTTCTGGGGAAAGCTTAAAAATAGTTCTAAAATCTGTGCGATTTGTAATGACAGATGTCAGATCTTCATCGAATATGCATTTAAAGGTTATAATTGGTAATATGTTTGTGGTATTCTATTTGAAATTGAACGATCTGGAATACTATAACAGTTAGCTTTCGTAAAATTAACTGCTGTTCAAAAACTTTAACATCAAAACAATTTAGATCTATGGTAGCTTTCGTACTATGTAGTTGAGGTACTTCTAGGTACTAAAGTATTTAATTAACAAAAATATTTATTTGGTAATGTTACTTATTTTCTGCTTAATTCCAGTCTATTAATCAAGCTAAAAGAGGCGCAAACAATAAAATTTTAAGACGGTTTAATAAAATAAATCTTTGCATTTCATACGTACGGCGATTGTTATCAACGCGACCTTGGGATATTGCAAAAAAATGTGTGGCAGGATCGTTTTAAAACATTTTCCTGATAATATTGTTCGCGTCGGTAAAGTGCGGACGATAAGTATGTTTCGACACGTGTTTTTCAGTATTCTTTTAGAAGAACAATAACAATACGGTTTAAATCTCTAAAGCAATAAATGATCGAAATTAACATCATTCCGCCTGATTCCAGCGGCGATAGCGATTGCGAGGACGATGCCGACGTAATCAAGAACAATTGCTTGAATTCAATTGTTTTGTTTTTTGATTGCATCTTTTCTTTCTGTCTTTTGCAGAAAGGACATCATGATATCCGACAACATCACTTGATACCACCAAATAGAAGTCCATTGTTGGTAAGTTATATTATTTTAGCACTTTTTTAATGTTTTTAAAAATGCATCAATGAGAAACCAACATAATGTATGTGCTCTTTTTTTATTGACAATATTTATTAGTTTCATCCATGATTGATAACATTTTCCCTTAAAATTCCGTTCTATTCCATGATTGAAATATACTTCTTTCTATTTTCACTAAAGATAATTCTTCTTTTATTTCGTAAATGGCATGCGGTTAAAAAAATTAAAATTGATCATACTACACACTTTCAGATATTTCTGGATAAGCTCTGGTTAATGGCTGGGATAATGGATTTAATGTGAGAAACACGCAATTGATTGCAGATGCATGAAGTGTCGAGCCAATCCAAAGTTTGTTACATACAGGGAAATGTTCAGAATTAATCACAACACGTCCGGAAACAGTATTCTGTTTCCTGTTGTGATGGTAAAATTATAATAAATACTAAAATATTTTTTTTAAATATCTCAACTACATGTTCCTTGTATGTGCCATGGTTAGGAAAAAAATTTAAGCTTCAAATTGAAACTTTAACTGCAATCAAAAAACTTGAGAATCTAATATTTTATCTTTTGTTGCGCAGGTTTTAATAGTATGCAGTCATTACGATAATTCTGCGGAAGCACTGTTCAGGGCGGGTGAAAAATTAGGACACGACGTCACGTTTTGCGACAACTACGACTCCGCCCTGGATGAATTCCAATCCAAGTCTCATGATCTCATTTTTGTTGATACTAGGAGCGCTAAGTTAGAATACGACACACTATGTAGGTAAGTGAATAGTGTTATTATAGGCGTTCGCGACCATTGTTTACACTTCTGAGTTTCCGGGTAGTCACCAGTTTGTCTTGCAGACGTTGCCTGCGACGGACTGCGAAACGTCAACACCAAACGTTTATTCAAGCAACGAGCCCGGGAACCAGAAAGTGGTTTTTCTAAGGATAACTTCTTAGGAACTCCTTTTCTTTTTACATTTATTTCTACATTTATCGTAACTGGTTTATCAATTTTAATATTGAGTATCGGTTTATCAATTTTAATGCTTTAATGTTAAATGTGTTGCTCTTTAGTATTATTTGTGACTTCAAATGTAATAAATTTAATTAATTGATAAAAGAAGGATCTAGTGCCGAAAAAGGGGTTTTTCTGGCATGAACCGCGTGTATTTTTTCCACATAAAAAAAGGCAAATGCGATATTTTGACATCGTATATCCCCTTTCACATTCCAGGCCAACTAGTTTGTTTTTTTCGTTCGTAAAGTTCTAAATTTTTCGACGTAGAAGCCTGCGGCCGAAAATTGTTTCGCTAAATTTACCTTTTATCTCTCGGAAACTGCATTTCGTAAACACAGTTTTGTGCCAGTTTTAAACTGTTTTCGTGCAGTGCACAATAAACATTCAATTAATTTAAGCATCGTTACATAGTCGACAATAAAACAAAAATCAACATTTTTTTACCTGTCTGTGCGCGTATTGCAATGATTTGAACCAAAACATAATAATCATTTAAATAAAGTAGTAGCAGTGACGTAACCTTGTTTTGAAAATTTAGGTTCATAACGAATCTTAACTGAAACCACATCAGAAACATAAGAAATAATTATCAACTTGTTAGCGCCATCCTTTTGGTTTTATTTAACTTTTCACCTTGAATAAATAAACCCCAAAGGTGGAACAAAATAGCTTGGATTTAGACCAAACTAATCTGGTTTCGAATTTTCATGCTTTGAACTCCTTCACCAATAATGAATCAATTTAGTAAGTTGTTGTGGTGCACTCTACATCTAAAAGTTTGATAACAGCATAGCTAATTTGCTATTATTTGCCATTGACTTTTTAAAATTTAAATTGTGTTCACACGATTTAAATTTTAAAAAAATATTTTACAATTAGTAACTAAGCTAACCATATAACAAAAAATGACCTTTAAAGGTCTTTCTTAACACCGAATTTATTCTGTCATTACAGTACTTTCGCTTACCTACCTAGTGCGATAAGAGAAGTATAGTTTTGAAGAATTTTGACATATAAATTCGCAGGTCGGCATCAACTAACAAAACAACGTCCAAATTGTGCGATGGCGATATTCCCTGGAGGGCTGCGAAAAATATCAGAGTCGGATTAATTTCAAAGCTCCATTGTGTGGAGTGCTTTCCATTTGTGCGAACGCGAATAATGCAGGCTCGCTTTCGTTATTTCTCGCTGGCGTTTTATTCGCCGAAACGCGAAGTAAAAAGAGACCGGAATTTTATCGGCTCACAATGGAGTGTTTTGAACGTAATATTGTGCGAAATTATTCGAATG
Organism: Diorygopyx duplodentatus; assembly: GCA_033557515.1. NCBI lineage: Eukaryota > Metazoa > Arthropoda > Insecta > Coleoptera > Scarabaeidae > Diorygopyx > Diorygopyx duplodentatus. Next base: position 10,578 of record JAWQRJ010001687.1, on the reverse strand, counting down.
TCATTATTTCAGGAATTCGGTACCTGCTTTTCGAGCGACGCCTGACTTCAATATTAGCTTCCGAAAAAGAAAATTGCGCGATGACTGTAGGCGGAACGAAAATTAGCATGAATTTTCTTAGCATGAAAATGGCCCCCTCTCACACTTTTAGCTTTGAGTCTTCTTTAGAACTTCTCAATCCATATTTTATTTCAACATTACCCTCTTGAAAAAGAGGATGTTGATTTTATAATTTATTGATACTATATTACTTACATAAGGAAAGTATTTGGCTTTATCATCGACATCGTTATTGATTTCATAATAGATGAAAATTGATAAATGATAGAGTTACTTAACCAGAAATTCTCTAATACCAACGTCTATTTCACATTTTCGCCAGATCAAGTCGGTTACTAAAATTTGATCGATATATTTTTTTAAACTAGCTATTAAATATAATAATATTTTTACAAAAAATTAACTTCAATACATATTTTCTTTCTTTTCACATTACAGACAGTATTATATGCCGGAACATAATTTCAAATTGGGCTGAATATTATCTGACCAGGCAGCATTTTGCTTGATTCAACCACCGGTTGAACGGTTTTGTCGATGTTGAACTGACCTAATTGAAAATGTATGCGTACTTCCCATTTGACATTTGTATAGTGCTTTACTGTTTTGTGGGCTTTACGGACACATAAAAAACATTGCTGTTTGGAATATCCCCTTTATACACCAGTTAGCAACTCAAGCTTTTAAAATCGCAACAAATGTTTTTACCAGTTTTATCGTCGCCAAATCTTTTACAACTCAAGTTACTATTTTCTAGTAGACATAGTCTACGCGTCAGCACTAACAGACTACTATGTAACAGACTTTTTGGCTTTCCATTTGGAAATTTAGTGTAACTGAGCACGAACGCTGCACTATGTTGAAACGTATAGCTGGATCTGCACTTGCTCAGCATAAACTGGAAGCAGGACACAAAATCCTTTTTAACCAAACCAAAATCCTAGCTCGCGAATCCCACTATTATCCTAGAAAAATCCTAGAAGCAATACAAATCCATAAACACCCTAACAACCTCAATAGAGATACAGGGTTCCCCCTCCACCGTACCTGGAAATACGTTATTAACTTGGCCTGTCCTGTTAACGTTCACACCGCCCACACACTCACTGACCGACCCGACCCTACGTACCAGCGAACGGCGCGTACGCCTACACACCCATTCGGACAACTGAGAGTTTCTTCACCGACGTGGCGATCATATGAACGAAGCCAAAAAATATGAACACCGGTCGCGAAAATCTACAACAACGTTTACTATGTAACAGTTTAATTTTATCAAGATTTAATTATTGTAATTATTTTTATGGGACCTGTTGGGATGGAATGGATGCTTTATTTTTTTATTATTTGGATGGAATGGATGCTATTTTTAATTACTTAAACGCTTGTAAAAAAGCGGTTTATTAAGCAGGACGTAAGAAATATGCATATATCGTTCACAAATTAAATGATATCCACTGGTTAAACATGAAGCATACACGCTCTTTATATTATGTTATTAGCTCAGGATGCAGTTATCAAAGCAGGAAGGACCTGCTTTGATTCCTTATCAGATGACCGCGACTTACGAAAGATCTTTCCCATATAATGTTGCCAAAATTATGAATTTGTTGCCTTCTTCATTAGAGTAGAATAATTAATAATCTGTTTAGAACGTATTATGTAGGATAATAGCTGTAGTAGTAATTTTCTGGCACATTCATGGTGTAAGCACACTGAATGAATTGATACTTGTTACTACTTATAAACTCACTGATGAATCTATGAAGAATCGCCATTCTTGAGGTCTAAAGAGAAACATTTGTCGAATGACGCGATTAAGAGCTGCTGTTGTTTGAAATCAACAGTAACCTAAATTCTGTTGCTGCAAAGTAGATCTAAATTTGTTTTGTTTTGCTAACTTGGAAATCGTTAAAATCTTTTTGCGTCACCAGACTTTATAGCTCAATACACAGCAATTACCCTACCTGTCTGACCATAACTATCGTAATTCCATTTTACTACTATTTTAATCCACTTTGTTTTGGTATTCTATCTGTGTGTCGTGTTCCTGATGCTATCTAATCTTATCCCCCATTATTTCCCTTACATATCCCACTTCCATGCTTTACACTCTGTTTTTCAGCCTTTCCATTACTTCTCACTCTTCTGAACCACAGATGAAGCTTTACTACTTTTTCAAAAATACTTTTGTTTGTTTCTGTATATCTTTGTTTTCCAGGAGTTTTTATACTATTGAAAAGTCCTCCAACCCCGTTCTCTCTGCCATTCTCTTCATTTAGTCTTTCATTCTGAGCTATAATCGGTATTTAAATAAAAAAAATTAGAAAATTTACAATCGGTAATATACATTAAATTGTTTACATTTTCCGAAGTTACATTATGTAGTTTTATTTTATATTTTTTTTCTGTGGTAGTCTTTTTATCACTGATTTAGTCATATTCGTGTTTATCTTTGTATTCCTCCAGCTTCTTCTTATGGGTTCCTTCTCTTATTTCTACAACTGTCTTAAAGATAGTAAGTTTCTTAAAAATACTAATACTATTTGCGTTAAGCCGATGATATGATGATGATACTGCACTCAGACTGCGAAAAAAGATCGACAAGCCAATTGTAGAATCGTAGAACTGGTTTCGTAAAGGATGTAGTATATGTATATAGGACCATATCTTTAGTAACGTAGACGTATTTAGCATTTGTAGACCTTGAAAGGACCTTTGATCGTATCCTAGGAAGAAAATCTGGCAAAGTTTAGAACAAAGAAAAGTGGGCCATCGAATACAAAGTATACCGTGTGTCCCAGCTAGCAAGTCAACTTTGTTTTAAAAGTAGGCACTTTTTGGTATAGGTTATAAATAATTTGCATCATCTGCGTAATGGCTGTGACGTCATCGAGTACTTTTTTTAAAGGGCATCCTACATTTTCTTATGGATTAGATAGAGTTTTGCTGCCCTAAGATGACCTCCAATTATGGAGATGGGTTTCATTATAACATTTTCGAAAAAAAATTCTTGCACTTAAATAATGTAATGAAAATCACAAACTACTTAAATCAATGTAATTGATTTGGATAATTTTAATAAAGCTTATCTGAAAATATTATCTCAAGTATATTTTATTAAGTAAATTACTGTAACATTCAATAAAAATATAACTTGGCAATTTAAATCAATTAATATCTACATATTAGCGCTATTATTTCCTACTTATCGTAGAGGTTATAAGTGCCTACTTACCATCTAAACTTACGATAAGCTGATATAAAATGCTTCAAAATGTATCATCAACGTTTAATTTTAATTCCACCTTTTACGACTTCTATCAGTTTTTTTAAATATTCTTTCTTATTTCTCGTTTATGAATGTCTGCTATTCTTCCATTAAAAAATAATGAATTTCTCCTCTATGTAAACTTAGTATGCCTTCAATAAAATTGCGATCGCCCTTGGAGCGAATAATGCCGCCAGTATACTCTCTTGGAAGAGGGTACTTGTTGCTCGGCTTTATCGATTATCTAGAGCACTTAGGCATGGCAGACGTCAGAAAATCTTCAACACGCCTGCTACGATGTTTCTAAAGGGGCGGCCTATTTCAAACAATACAGGGTGTGGCGAAAGACTACCCCTTTTTCCACTTTATTAAATACACAGAAAAACGGTGTTATTGTTGAGGTTAACACAATTTTAAATTGCCTTTTGAATTTTTCGAAGCATGATATTGGCCGCAAAGCAGCTTGTTTTTGTTTTTTAAGTAGCCTATTTTTTTACATAACAGTTGTTTAATTGAAACCCCTTGCTTTTGTTTCGCAGGTCAATACGAAATACTAGGGGCAGCCAGCATGTCGCAATGGTAGCCATTGTTAAAAGAGGGTAGGTTTAATTTTTTTTCGTTAATTAATTAGTCACCAGAGAGTTTACAACATTGAAGTGTTTGCAGGGTATTTGAAAAAGATGAAATTACTGTGTCGTCGTTATTGGAGTCTGGCTTCAACAGGGTAAGTTTTTAATTAATTTGTATGACGTCCCTTTGCTCCCGATTCGCAGCAAAGCATTCAAAAGTTTATGCGGTGTACGTAATATTTATTCGCCTTTACATATGCCTGTGTAAAACTAAATCATAATAATTGGACATTACAACTTCTCAATTGTAATATTGAAATCGAAATTCTTGCTTCAAATTTTTGCTTTGAAAAACGAAAAAATATACAACTATCATTTTGATTATTCAGATAAAACCGAATGCAATGTGCAGTAAGTGTTTCTGAAATTATCATTAGTTACAGCGAAATTATTAGTCCCATTTTCGTTGGTTTTCGCTATTAAATAAGAGTAAGATATATTTTTTTAACAGGATGAAATGCCACCGTAGTAACTTAATAATAATGCTATCACATTGTTTCATTGAATACTACTTATCAAGGTTGCATGCAGTGCTATTTTGGTTATAACAAAAATAAAATTAGAAATATAAACAGCCAGCTAAGGATTATAGTTGGTCGCCTATTTTGTTAAAAAAGATTAGATAATCCAAAACATATATTTTCAATTGTTATTTACATTGTATGTAATCTTTGGATTTAATAGGAATAGACTTTTCAATAAAATAATAGGTGTGTCTTTGAAATTAATAGATAACTTAATTTTTAGATTTTCTTTTTGGCGATGACATTGTATTAAAATTATAAATATAAACAATAACTTTGATAAAATTCTACAAGGTTAGATTACTGTTTTTTTAAATTATTTTGCCGATTTTCCATTGTCATATTTCCATTTTTAAATTAATTAAATGACTTGAAAAACTTTTTGACTATCTACGCATCAATTTTAAGAATTTAGATTGTACCATTAAAAAACAACATTTTTAAAGATTGCTTTTGTGCTTGAACTATTATTAGTTATTTTATAATAGTAATAAATATTATTAACAACAATATGGTTTTATCACTGTTCGTGGAAAAATAAAATTCTCATAATCATAAAATCAAATTGATGGATTACATTTAGATTATTACTTCTGAAATCACCTCCACTTATTTTATTTCTCTTTCTGATTATACAATCGCGACTCCTAACTTAAACTCTAAGACGCCTAACTCGATCTCCGTTAGTGTATTCCAGAAAATACGAACACAACAGTTTGGTACAATGAACTTCTGCAACTTACCCAAAGCGATGTGAGGCCTTTGGCCCAACAAGCTACAACAAAGGCGCTATATGTGGCGTTAGATAAATGCAGGGATTTAGTGCTGGTCACTGACGAATCCTGCAGAATGCAAGTTAGTGCCTCAACTGAATTTTGCGTTTCAGTCAGAACCATTACGAAAGTGTAAAAGTTGATTTTTGCAGTACATCAATTCTTCTGGTGAAAATCACTTAGGATATAGGTACGAGGAATTATTGGGAAAAACGATACAAGAACAACTGGCAGTCGATTCCTCTCAAATCATTTCCATGTGCAATAAATTGCTGAAGTGTCGACCATGGTCGGGACAACTTTTACTCAAAAGGAAGATGAGCGACAGTATACTAATGTACTGTCAAGCTATGCCAGTTATTTGCGCTGGAAGGTCAATTGAACACAAATCAAAAATCACAACAAATTTACACGTTCGTTCTTTAGGTACCCTACACACTTCGTTTTGACTTTCGATCACACTGGTACTTTTCAAGAACAAAGGCAGTCCAGAGGAAGTATACACTCATTGAGGAAAGCGTCTTTAGACGTTCGAAGTTTAAGCAGCGACTATGCTAGGAGAGTATCCATGGCGAAACTTAGCGCACTGCCCTTGGAAGCGCCCATTACCAAAGTAAGAAGAACAAACGTTAATCAAATTATAATAATGCTTTGTCTGTGTGCGTTAGATCATAAGTACAATAACGCAAGCACAAGAATTGGCTGTGGGCAACAACCAGCTGTCAGCGGCGTTGGACAGAGTCGTTGATTTGCTTAGGTGCACAGAACTGTACTCACCACAAATGAGGGTAGATCAACAATACAAATCCGCTGAAGAACCTGTCACTGCCGACTTGATTGGGGCATTGTTATCTGTAAGTAAAATATAAATAAATTATCCTAATTTTAAGATACTAAAATTAATAATTAAGGATTAAATGAAAGTATTTTCTATATATGTATAGCTTTTCTGCTACATTTCGATAATTGGAAAGTTAAAAAAATGAAAATTCTCCAAAGGTGGGTCAAACGAACGAGAAAATAACTACGTGCAAAATGTGCCCTATAAACGTGAGCTACGAAATGCTGATCCACCAGTACGCTAATGCCGCGACCTGCAACACTAATTAGGATTAGCGCTGCTAATCCAAATGAACTTGGTTGCAGACATTCACTTTACATATTCCACTTTGGTGTATTTCACCAACATAATTTTCGTAATATCTTGCTCTAATTAGTGGACGCACGTGACTTGTTGCAATACTTATTTCGTCAGAAATGGGAACATTCTCCAAAACATCTTTGGGCTTTCCACCGCATTTTTTGAGCAAATAAAGGTGTATGTTCCTTATATTCTGCAGTTATGGTTTAAGATTTTCTGTAACCACTACCATTGTATTGTTGGTAAATAAATATTTTATTAATTCTATTTTTAGAGTAACCAACCCCTATCGTACACCTCCAGGCGTAGTAGTAACGACTCTTCGGTATACAGATCTTCGTCAAAAGTAATTAGCAAAATTAAAATTCCAACACAGATCAAAGACCTCCTCGACAATGCGCTTGCTTGGGATTTCGACATAATACGACTGGAAGAGCTCACAAACAACCGCCCCCTAGCCCATCTAGGTATAAGCGTGTTTAACCACTTTGACGTAGCGGCAACATTAAATGTTGACGAGAAGGTGCTGCATAATTTCCTGATTCTAGTCGAATCGAAGTACCATTCCGACAATTCGTATCACAACTCTACACATGCAGCTGACGTCATGCAGGTATGTCTAGTCTTGGATTTGATTGCTGTATGTTTAACTGCGCTTTTTGATGGAAAATTTTGATGTAAGAACTGTTTGATGCATTAGGCTGTAGCCGGTTATATGGAAAGGGAAAAATTGAAACAGATCATGGATCCAATCGATGAAGCCACTGCTTTGATAGCTGCAGCTTGCCATGATGTGGACCATCCGGGCAGATCAAGCAATTTTCTTTGCAACAGTAATCATACATGGGCCATACTGTATAATGACATCACCGTTTTAGAGAATCATCATGCAGCACTTACATTCCAATTAGCGTTATGTGAGTATACATTAATTTTTGCAAATAAAACATTTGGCACGTCAAATGAACGGTTAAAAAATATAATATATGAAAGAATTATTGTATGAGATACTGTACTGTGATCCATCAATTTTTTGGAACTAAATTACATGTATTGGTTAATCACCTCGAATGACGTGTAATACATCTAATATCTGATTTCCTGGATTATTGTTTATGAGAATTCAGGATGATAATTAAAATTATTGATTGATATGTGTTGGAAGTAATGTCTGTAAAATTCGAATTTGACGCCAACAAAAGACCTATGAAATGTTCTCACAGTTCTCTCTTATAGTTTAAGTAGCTATGGCAACCTAGCTAGTTGTAGATAATTTTAGTAGACAATGCTACATTTTTATCAAACGATATTTTTAGCGGATGACCGGGTAAACATTTTCAAAAACTTGGACAAAGATACGTTCAAAAGCGCCAGACAGAACATTATAGACATGATCCTCGCCACTGAGATGACGAAACATTTTGAACATCTAACGAAATTCGTAAACGTGTTTTCTTCCAAACCGGGAGCTCTTGAAGAAGAAGTAAGTAACTTTCGGCATGGAATTACAAAATAAAAGTACTTGTAAGCTAGTCAAAATAGGTATTTAACGTATTTAAACCAGTAACAAAAGGTTACTAGTAAATGCAATGTTGTCTTAAATAATATACAAAAAATCTAGATCAATTTTATGCAAGAACTCCTTGATTTCGTGCATTTCCATTTGATGGAAATCTTTATCTGCACGAGTTAGTTTTTCTGTGCTGAAACCATTGCATCTACGTAAAATTGCACCTTTTGTTTTTTTTCGCAAAGTGAGGAATGAAGATATTTAGTATGTTTTTTCAGGAAAGTGTTAGGATAACATATGTAATTTCTTCAGTTAAAAGCTAATTTGATTGGCCTAATAAATATATAGCAACTAAAAATACTGGTTCGCTTGTTTAGGACATCAGAGAAGAGTTGATGGGTCCAACGGACGTCGAAAGCCTAATGCTCGTGAAACGCATGATGATCAAGTGTGCGGACGTATCCAACCCTACCAGGCCGTTCAATCTGTGCGTAGAGTGGTCCCGGAGGATAACCGAAGAGTACTTCCAGCAGACCGATGAGGAGAAGGCCAAAGGGCTGCCCGTCCTCATGCCCATGTTCGACAGGCACACGTGCTCCATACCGAAGGCGCAAATAGGATTCGTCGATTTCATAATTAACGACATGGTCGAGGCGTGGAACGGTAATGATCGAATTTAAAGGGTGTATTAGCCTAAACGAGCAATTGCAGCTTACATCGATTTCCCGGATATTGTCACTTACATGCGGCAGAATTACCTCAAGTGGAAGGAGTTCGACGAACAGGGTTTCTCCACGTTGAACGACATCAAGAAGTTGCAGGTGACCATTTTGGGGTCAGGCAAGGGGACGCACACGGTGAACGAATGATATCAAAAATCACGTAAGAATCTTTTCATGTTCAAAAAAATTCTCAAAAAAAGTCAATTTTCCCTACTGCTATATTACACTGGTCAACATGTATTGAAAGTTAGTCCAATTCATGATCGTGATATTCATGATTTCAAAAATTGCATCAGTCTTAATGCTTATCCCTGAAAGTATATCATCAAAAAGATTGAAAGAAACTTTACTGCAATTGGCATTCGAGAAATTCAGAATTTTTTGGATCACAGTTTACTCTTAATATACAGAATAGCCACTATTAAATTATGATATATTTGGAATACTTATATGCACGAGGGGCCTAATGGGGCCTAAGTGCTGCAGGAAAGAGGCAGCTTTGTTCACAATCGTAGAGCGGTGCAAGAAGTATCGTTATGAAAGGCATTCAACAATACTTTTAAAATGATCGATGTTTTACTTTTATGCAAGAAGACGTTGAAAACTAGTCCACTAGAAATATGGTAAAAAATTGTAAAAAATTCAAAGAGCTTAATTAGAAAAAGATCACCTTGTAGATCTATCTAATCTAAAGTGACCAGATATATAATGGAATGTAGGACGCTCATTAAAAAAATGTTTTTATTGTATGATCATATATTGTAAAAATCACAAAAGAGTAACATTATTTGTCCCTTTCCAAAGAAGCCCACCAAAGTTTCTATTTGCATTGTCATTGTAAATTATTTTTTTTCAAAATTTCAATGATTGAATTTGCAATTATTTCAGAATTTTCCCCTGGAAGTGATACAAAATCTAAAGGTTTTATTTGTGTTTGTGATCAAAAAAACGAATTAAGTAGGAAATAATTTAATATTTTTATGATTTGATGCATCGGTAAATATTATATAAAAATAGCAGGAAGTTATCGCAATTCAATTAACAGAATATAACGTAACAATACGGGATATGTCTCTTGTTTGGAAAATACAAGCCAGAATTGTTCAAACAGACTATATAACAATAATCAATTGTTAGTAAATAATAATATTTATGACATTTTCGGAGAATAATGTAGCAAATTTGAAGATAACGAGATTATTTAATAAACAACCTCTCATTTATTTGTTAAGTTATATACACAAATAGAAGAATCAGTTGCTTTGTACTACTGGGACAAACTATTCAAATGTGGGACAGTCCCACCTAATGTGGGATGTCTGGTCACTTTAATCTAATCTAATACTGTAAATAATAGCTGTTAATTTGAGAATAAAATGAAAATGCACAGATTGTCGCAATTTGACTTCCAATAAATATTGTAAAAGCGTATTATTGTTATTTACTTATTCAAGAAAAGCTTTATAGTATGGGAAAGATATGTTTGCAACCGGAAAATTATAAAATTATAAAATATAAAGAGAAAGTAATGCATTCGGTCCAAAATTTTGATGGTGAGATTTTAACATATCTGGACAAATTATGGTATTCTAAGACTAAGGGTACCATTCTTGTCAATAGAAGATGACCCGATGAATAGTGAGTTATTTTTATAATTGACTTTTGCATTTAATATTTAATTTTTTGAATAAATATTTTTCTTTGCAATTTCTGATCATATCAAAGGAAATTAAAATTTATTCAAAACAACAAACTAAAATTTTCCAGTCATTAAAATTAATAAAAATAATTCAAATTTTTACTATCTTTTCTATTTATTGTTAGTTACATCAAAATACATGATCTATATTTCATGTTATTAACTACTTTTCTGCTTCTCTATATACAGTGTGTTTGTAATTTCTGGGCCAACCTTATATCTCCGTTAATATTCAAGATAGAATAAAAA
>JAWQRJ010001686.1:0-15157 GCA_033557515.1 Diorygopyx duplodentatus | reverse complement strand
TTATTAATTATAAACGTTTCATTTACACGAATGTCGCTGCACACATCAAGAAAATTTCAAGAAAATTTCTTGTAAAACTTGCGTATTTAGTGGATATTTTTGAAAAACTCAGTACTTTAAATAAATCAATGCAAGGGTCTCAAATTCATGCTCTAATGCAGAGAGCAGGTTACTGCATTTATGAAAAAATTGGAAATCTGGATAACAGATTTGAAAAATAATAATTTTGACATGTTTCCCAATTTTAAAATAACCCTATTTCTGCAGATGAAATAGATAAAAGTAAAGTTTTTATTAATAATCACTTGACCGGTCTATTGAAGCAATTCTTGTTTTATTTTAAAGACATGTCGAAATATGATTGATAAGAAATCCGTTTTTGATTGAGAAGTATGAAGCTTTTGGACTTTCGAATCACAACAAGAAATGATAAGATAATATAATAATAAGATAAAAAAGAAATGACAGCACATTAAAGGAGATGTTTGAACAACAAAATAATATTGTTACGTTTTGGCTACGAATAAAGAAAGATAAACAAGTAACACTGAACAGCGATATCTGCAATGACACCACAATTTGAAAATTTACGCTAAAAAAAACAAGCCAACAAATAATTTTGTATGGGTTGTATGGTTTGTTAAATGTAGTAAAATTATCAATACTTCTAATAAATAAATATTTTTGGATGCATAAAAACTATTTTATATAAAATATGGTACATTGTTTTCTAACCCATTAAATAAATTGTAATATCGGGACACTATTTGTGAAATTACATTGTTACGAAAATTGAAGGGGGCACGATCATTTTTTTTTAAGTGGGACGAAGGTACAAAAAGGTTGGAAACCACTGCTGTAACTGCAATATATGAGCAAATTACACCAAGTATTTTTTAAAAAATACTAATAAATTCGACTTTTCTATAAATTTTATTAGTAAATTTGCGATTTCAAGTGGATCTACTAGGTAGAATACAAAAATAATCAGTTAAACATACATTTGAACAAAGTCGCGCCGCTTAGGAATTATTGGACATTTTTTTACTAAAAATGACATTGGCTTAACACTGTGGCGCGGTAATGCGAACCGAACTGACATTTTAAGTCAAACATACGACATTTCAAGCTTGACAACAATTAAAATGTAATTTTAGATCAGTTTTTTAGAATTTTAGAACGGTTTGATTTTGGAACGAATAATCAAACATAATCAGGTACCTGTGCATACTTTTCGTGGCAACATCGAACAGTTTGATGGCCCCTTCATCGCCGCCCACGCATATCAATTTACCGTCCGAACGGAGCGAGGCCCCGTGCGTGTCCTCCTTGAACCGCGACAAGTTTTTCACGACGAACTTCGTGATCGGTACGACCAGAGCTGGCTTTGACGGAAGGCTGTTTCTGATGGATCCTTTCGGTGTTTCCACCGGCTTTTGCTTGTAAGGAATTGCTTGAACTTGTCTCGACAGTCCCCGGCATATCTTTACAGCCGTTTCCAGTTTCTATCTAATCATGGATTGGCCCGAGCTAAATCTGCTGTTAAGACACATCGCGCCGAAATGTATCGTTTACAGTGACCGTTATTTCGTACGTATTAACAACACTTTTTCTTATAGTTATGTTTGAGGTTAAACGTCAAACAAAACTTACTGTCGTACATTGGTTAGTGTCACCAACCGATTATACAAAAATTTCCCTACATGAATATTAATAACCACTTTTAAAATAAAAACAGAATGTAAATGAAAGCCGAAATGGAAACAAACTTAAGCACGATATGGTATACCTATATTTTAATATAAAGCACACGATGGTAGGTAGGTTTCATTTACATTATGTTTTTATTTTAAAAGTAGTTGACGAATGAAATTTATTCAATTTTAGGGTCTTACGTGCAGATATCCGTTATAGTTCATTGGTGGGCAAATTCACAGAATTTATCTGCAATTTCAACCTTTATTATTTTAAAAATTCTAAACCCCTTTCCATGAATCATATAACTAGGAAACACTAAGGTTGTAAATTTCGGCATTTGCTAATTAGTAATTTTATGCAGCATATTTTCTACTTTTCCATATTTTCCAAATTTTTCAGTTAATTTGTTGGATTTGTGTATACAATCGACGTCTTCAACTTTATATTGATGCCAAATAATATCCCAAAAAGAAAATGGAATGTGGAATATTTTAAAGACAAAACAAATGGTTGTTTTTGCCCGTTAAAAATCTATTGCTTCAAAAAAATCCAATTTACTTCTATTTCTAAATTGACCTTACTGTTTTTAGATACAATCAGGCTCATTCACTTTATGGTGCGAACATCTGCAATCTTTGAATTTTCTAATCTGATTGACTAACAACTCGTTAATGACTTGTTAACTTGTCAACAGTACTTTGTGTAATCGGGTATTATTAATCACTTTGGTGTGATTTAACTCTATAGCATTTCTACTATAGAGTCAGAACAATTATACTTCTATTGCAATTTACCTAATATAATAAATGTAATAAATCTTTACCCTCCAAAAATGTTGGAAGTCCTCCATTCGTTTGTTAGATTTTATTTTCAAACGATATACGACTTAAGCTGTTTATGTAATAATAAGCCATACATACAGTAAAAGATATGGATATTTATCTCTAGAGAGCACTCTGTTTCGTTATTTAGCAAAGCAAATATATCAGTTATATAGGTGCGTATTTATTTACAAATTTGACATTGCTCTATAAATAGAAATGAATTCAACATTGGAGCATTTTTGTACAGATACCAGTCGAATTAGTCAAAATTATTTTAATTTCGAAACAAAATGCATTTTCATTGTTTTACCAATAGCATAACAAAATAGTTATTAAACACAAAATAGCGTGCAAATATTTGCAACTTATGAAAATTTAATTATTAACGGTCGCTACAATAATAAACTGTAACGCGCTGCCTATTGAATATTTCAATCGTTTTTAAAAGCGTGGAAAATGGCCCGTGTGCCCCCATTATTTGCATAAATCATTAGGCTTTTTCGTGTAATTTGGCCCGCGAAACAACATTTCAGTTTATAGTTGGAAATTGAAAGCTATTTCCGTGTTACAGTAAAAGGGTAGATATTTTTATGATTACAAAAATCTTCCAACGAGTTGTTTGTTGTTTAAAAATAACTCAACATCAATTGAAACTCATTTTATAAAAGTAATTATCCAATCTTTCGATAGATGAAATGTCATTACTAAAGCCAGGTTCTTCTTATAAAGCACAAATCCTGATTATTCATCCAACATAATCAAAACCACATAGCCTAAAATGATTTAAGATTTACACTAATGTTTTTAGATATATTTTCAATCGAACCGCAGCGCTAATGGACCGAACGAAAACCGGAGAGAGAAGTGCAATCGGAATAATTGCGTAATACACAAACGGCGCCATAAGGACGAACATTACCGGAATGTATATGAAATTGAATACAGCGCAGGCCCGGGGGGCCCAATTTGCGCGCATCAAAGTATCCCGTTTCATCCGAAAGTCTTTAAAGTAATGTTTACTCCGGTTTGCGCGAAATATCTATAATGAACGCGCTGTTTCGGTTTAATGGAAATGTTGTTTCGGCTAATAGTTGTTTTTGTTTTTGGGAGATGTCTTTAGGTTTGTGTTATTTAGCTTTTATGGCGAGCAAAACACGAATGGCCAAATTCAGAAATTGATTAAGATCATTAAAATCATTAAGAATGAATGGTCAAATTCATTCTTATGTCAGAATATTTCTAGGAATTCTTGAGCAGAAATGTAGAAATAGAAGTTCCAGAGAATTACATACAACTGGAGGGTGAGAATGTTCAAATAAACAGGAAGGAGTGGGTTGAAGCAATTGCTCGATTGAACGTTTAGGATTGGGAAAGCGCCCAGTAAATAAAAAAGTTCATGCACATAATTGATTTTTTCTCATTTTTTCCGCAATCGCCAGCTTATTGAAAATATTTTTATATTTTAGTTCCCTTCCTACCATATTCAAATCCAAATTTTCAGACTTCTAGCTTTATCTGTTCCCCATATATTTCTAATGGGCGGTCTATGGTAGACACCTGTATACAACTGACTAGATTGATATGGAAACTAAACCTTATTTTACATTAAATAAGATGAATTACCAATTATTTCTAAAAATACTGATAATCAGATTACAAGAACCATTTCTGGTTTATTCAATTTGTTTTAGTCAGAAGTTTTTTTTAATAAACAACCTTATCATGGACCTTACTGCTTTCTAAAGCAACTATCTTTCAAGTGATACCAATATCAATATATCTTGCCATTTAGAAAAAAAACATAATGTCGGCGTTTCACAAAAGCTCGAAGCAATAAACAAATGAGATTTCTGTTAAAAGATAAACCCATCTTTTAACAGAAACAATTTAACATTAGCAAATTTCAAATTTATATCTCAAACCATTTGGATCTAACTATGTGTTACAAATAAACAAACAAATAAAACTTGCATGGTTTCTTGTGCTTTCTTGACTAAAGTCGCACCGTTCATGAGTTATGGGATAAGTTAAAGATATGTTAAATCTGCTTGCATCACGACAAAGCTTATTCTTTTCCGCATCTAAAAGTGAGTTTTCGTCTGTCGACTTCCTAGTAATTACCCCAGAAAAAAATTGCGAAGCCAACAGTGTACCAGAATTTCTTCGAAATTGACCATATTTGGATTGTTATAAAACAAAAACTAAGTACCATATTTCGAAACGGCTTTCACTATGTGAAAGCCTAATACTATACTATATAAAACGTTTTAATATTTGTGTCATCGAATTTTCACGTGATAGGTAGCAATTACTAATAACCTGAAATTCACTTCAGATTCACAAAATTACATTTCAGACAAATAGTGCATATTATGCCTATTAAATTAAAGATTAATTATTAAGGAAAATGCCTATTAAAAAGATGATGAAGGAAAATGGACGAAGCCAGAACAAGAAGACACGAGAATAGAGGAACGAGGAAGAGTGATAAAGACGGAAGGAAAAAGGACCCAACTAAGAAAATAGAAAAGTAAGGAAAGAAAAAGGAAGAAAGGAGATGCGAGCAGAAAAGGAAAGAGCGAGGAAATAGAAGTAAAAAGAAAGAATAAAAGACGACGGTGCAATGTGAAGACGTAGGTGCAAGGCGAGAGAAGACGGAAGGAGGAGCCAAAAATCGATTAGGAATCATATGAATCACAGTCTCATATGGTTCTACGATTCATGCGGTCTTCTAGAGTGGACAACGAAAGAAGGAAACCGGAAAAGGAAGAAGGTGGAAGAAGGGGAAAAAAGTTATTTACTGTTTTGCGTGCAATGTGTTGTCTTTATTAAAGCTATATATTCATATTTAAGTAAACAAAGCTGACCCTGAAATGACCTTCCACTAAATAAAAAACAACCAATGCTATGACATTTCCCCCATGAAACCAAATAATTCTTGTGGGAACCATTTTTCTCAACAATGCCTTGTTTATGAGATAGCTAACTCATAATGAGAGATAAATGCTGGACGTACTGTAAAAAAGCATGGGCTGGTTTAAAAAAATCCACCAGGAAAAGGTGGAAGATTTATTATACTGCACATAGGATCTGAAGATGGATTTCTTCTGGATTTCTACTAATGTTTGAATAAAAAAAAGTGGGGGCTACTATGAAAAAATGAATTCGACAATTTTTGAAGAATGGTTCCAAAATATTTTACGATCTTTGGAAGACAATGCGGTAATTGTTATGGATTATAATGGAAGAGGATATGTGACAATAGTGATAACTGAATTTTAAATATTTTTTTAACTATTTAAATAATTAAATTCCAAATAAATATAACCTTTTCCCTAAATGTTGGTATATTTTAATTGAACCAGCATAGCCTGTAAACATAAACAATAGAAACGAGAGGGAAATTTTATACAAAAGACCATAACAATTTTAGGACATAACATTTAAAAAATTAAAATACAAACATTCAGATAGACAACATACACACAAGGTAATAAATAAAAATATAATACTGCTGTACTGATAATACAACAAATGTTAACATGTCGTTCAATAATTGCAGAAACAATTAATACTTAACTGTCATAATGGAAAGCAAGAAATCAATCCAAGAGTCCATGGTCGGGATATTCAAAATTCTAAATTAATGAATATATGTAATTCTATCAAATGACAAAAATTAATTGAATGAGCAGGTAATAATTACTAATTAATATAAAACATAATTGAATACATAAATCATTGATCATATAAACATAAAATTGGGATTATTTTATGCACAATTATAGAACAAGACGAAGAATAGATATGAACATGATCCACAAAACACCATCAAAAAGACACAAGTAAAACATATCAAGAGTTAAAGAAGAATAAAAATAATCCGAGACACCACGATTGGAAAAATTGAAATAGCAGTACTAATAAAAAAGGACTTTAATCAATGAACTTTATATAACATCATAATAAAATATATCAAAATTAAGATAATTAATTTGTTAATTAACATAAGAGATTAAATGCATAATCTTATAGTTACAGAAATTGATAAAACTCATTAAAGGACAAGAAAATACTATTCAACCCTACATAATATAATGGAAGGCATTACAAAAACAAAATAAGGGAAACCAACTCTTAAGAAATTTTAAAAAAATGTAAGAAATTAATGAAAAATATAATAAATTAGCAATATTAATGAAATAAAATCTTTTAGGAGACAGATTAAACAAAAAAGGACATAATACAATAAACAAAAGTAAAAAATAATAATGACAGACATACACAAAAACAGCAGACCAGTAGGTAAGTAAATATTAAACTAAAGTTGAGACATGTTACCATAATAATATACTTATTGTTAGCAATAAAGAATAATATTGTAGATACCCTGAGGGTGGAGACAGTAATTCTCCGAAACATGCAAGGTTACAAATATAATTAACAAAAACACAATCAGAAGAGGATAGTATTTCATCTAATATTTTAATTATGTGTCACCTGATTATGAATCCACATATTAATCAATTTATTTTTAGTGTCTTATTGATATTTTGATTCATTTATTATAACTTTTAAAGTCGATTTTCAGCATTTTTGTGTTATTACTGCTCTATAAAACGACCTCTTCAATTTTTTGGTAAGTAAACAAAAAATTATGGAATAGGGTATCAATTATAAAAAGCCCTTTGACGATACAATAGTTAAGCTTAAAATGACCTCACGAAATTTTTAGTGCCTTATTTGCATTCATTTATTACAACTTTTAAAGTCGACTTATACATTCATATACATTTATCGACTTAAATAAAGATATTTTCGTGTCCCCTTCAATTTTTTGGTATCTATCAAAACAAAGATGATATAAAAATCAAAACAAAAGTGAATATATAATTTAGAAGTATAGGTAAAGGGCCCTCTGGCGATACAATAATTAAGTTTATAATCAATCACCTCAAGAACCTTCCTAGAGGATTTTCGGGGCATCCTGTATGTCTTAAAATGATACGACGCAATGAAGAGCATAATATAAAAATCCCTAATATGTAGTAGCATAGTTGTTAGCCGCATTGTTTTACTTCTTTAATGTAAGTTATTTCATTTCATACTTTGTATTCAAAAACTTTGCGTTATGGTGTAAACTGGGCTGTTGACTTCGACGGCACTAAATAGCCACGTGAACAGCGCGTGATCATTCCATCTGTTCACTGAACACAGTGTAGTAATGTACCTGTGTGATCTTTGAAAAAATTTGTAGTTTTAAAGAAACGATATCCTTTACATTACTCCCGATTTATGATAAAGTAGGGGATAGTATACAATATGCCCGAAGGGGCGATGCCAGACGGATATCCTACTTGTGTCTGTGAATTTTCAAATGATTCATTCTTATGCGGAACGCACTACAATATATTCAAACAGAACGAGTAAGAGATTCTCTTCTTTTTCGAATCAAATTTATAACGCAAGTCTTAGAAAGACAAGATGTTTACCAAGATGTTAGATAATTGGCGTAACTGCTATATAATCAAATGCGAATTCGACCGATGAAAGCTCTGTTTTATATAGTACTAGCATTGGGCTTTCACGAAATGAACGCCGTTTCGCAATATATTACTTAGTTTTTGTTTTACAACAACCAAATATGGACAATTTAGAAGAAATTCTGGTACACTGTTGGCTTCGCCATTTTTTTTCTGCAGTAATTACTGGAAAGTCGACGACGAAAACTCACTGTTAGATGCGGAAAAGAACAAGCTTTCTCGTAGTGCAAGTAGATTTAACATATCTTTCATTTTAAGTTATCGCAAAAAACCTCTTATGGAGGAAACAATGTATAAATTTTATGGCTGGGAGTTTTATGGATATGGTAACGTATTTTCTTGAGCCTTGTGCTTCAATATCAATTACTCCAGATAATAAAACGTCTTTTTATTCTTGGAGTTTTGTCGAACCTGGTGTTTCATGGCTTATGTGTACGTGGCTTCCCAGACAATCTTCCATGCTATGGATCAAGTGATTGCAGCAGTTGCTTTACTACTATACTTCTATACTTCTACTAGGATTTTCTATTAAGACTTCGTAATAACTTCCTTTATACCTTCATGCCATTCCAATTTCCTCCCAACTGATTGTACTTGCATTAGTGATTTGATTTTTTAACTGTCACATTTTACATTCATCGTTTTTAAATATTAAACTTTTTAGTGAATGAACGTGAAACGATTATGGCCAAAAATCAAAGTGACAAATATTTATTTATCAATCAAAATAGAATGTCCACATGTTTCATCCCTTATCCATAGTACTGTGCAGAAACACTAGTTTATTTCACTTTCTTCATTTGAGAAATGTGATACAGGTATTCATACTACATAGCCTTCATAGTAAGGGACTAAAGTGCTGGCAAGGCAACATTAATTGAATTGACCAATCAATAACTGCTTGAATTCAACTCGCAGTTGAAAGAATTTATATTTTGTATTCTGACAATTTCAATTCTAGTTGATTGCTGCATTGTCGTAATTCGCCTGATCAAGATGTGATGTTTAAGACCTTTATTTGCTGTTGGTAATGTTATTACCAATGATTTGAGTTGCTGATTTGAAAATAATACACAAAGTTGTCGCCCTACAACTAGTATATTTATTTGTTGAATAATTTTAAGCGATTTCTGATTAATGTCATCCAAAGAAAAGTAACGAATTGAACACCTCTACAATGTTTTCCAAATTTTCTTGTTTTTGATGAATTTAGACATTTAGTATTTTGAAATCCTTGCGTTTCATAAGTAGTTCCACCTTTTCACTTCTGTTAGAATTCATCTCAACGATTCGAAATATTTCAGAAACCTTCCAATTAGAACTGTGGCACCTAAGTGGCTTCAGTATTCTCCAAGGAGCTCCATTAATTTTTGAGAGACCACCAGTAGACTGCCAACTGGATTACTGTCAAACCCACGATATTTGTCAGACGTTTATCTAGGCTTAGAGATAATTGCTTTTATGTCCTATTCGCCCACCCCTGCTTCCCACCTTTCTTCTATCGCTCTTTCTTTTTTTTTGCGGCCGAAAATAGCTTCGTCTTTTCCACAGGTAGAAATCAACTTAATTGGCACATCATTGGCGTCATCAAAGTCGTTTGAAGTGGACGGCGCAGTCTTCAAAACGGCAATTAAGGGACGCCCCCGAACAATGGACCGGCGATTGGAAAACATTTACCGCGACACTTCGCAATTACTAGTCGGCCGTGAATTTTCCGACTGCAGGGCGCATCATTACCGACGCTTCAGAAACAACCGGCGCCCTTCCGGAATATACTCCGGACTCCGGCCTCTTTGAAGTGGACATAATTGAGGACCGCAGGAGCCCGCCTGGACGACCTTAATGTAACGAACGCAAAATACTTTCATGTTGTGTACGACGTACGTTTTCCAGTGCACAGCGTGTCTTCCTTTACCCCACCCCCATTCATAGAGATTGTGCCAAACATTTAGATCTGAGGCAGGAGATTTCCCTAAATTATTATCTTTAAAAGCTTATATCTCAGACGTTGAAATCTATTTTAAAATATCGTATAGAAAAGGCTGATGTTTCCAAATTCTTCACTCAGATCCTAGGTGCTAAAAAACTATGATTTAGAAGAAGTCGGTATAAGCAACAACTTCCCTTTCAACTTTTACAAAAAAGAGAAACTTAAAATTCCATTTTTCGTGACTGGAATTTCATTTTCTTCAAAAATAAAAAAAATCAATATATGTCGAAAACGGTGGGGGTTCAAATATTTTCTATTGTGGTACCAATGAGACTACAATTCAATGGCATTGAGAAACTTTTAAAATTCCATTTTTCCATATTCAAAATAACAGTAATCTACCTTATCGACTAAAGTCGCCATCTAACGGCGCACCTTAAAATCTTTATCCACAGAATTAATTTTCTAAAACCGAGAACTACACAATGTTTAAAACATTCATCAATAATAACACACCAAATCAACATCCTTTGATATAAACTAAAGAAGTTTGAAAAAACCTCTAGAAAGTTACTTTTTGTGGGTTTTAAATAAAAAAATTACTAAAATAAAAGACAGCAATTGCATTTAATAGTTTTATCAATTCAATTCCATTTTATAAAAACATCATGATAAAATTTCTGTATAATCAAAAAAGGTTATTTAAAATTCAGCGATACTTTCAAATGATCATAAAACGTATAAAGTAAAAGAAATAAAAGTATACAAAACAATTACTTACAGACAATTAATTTATCACATTCGGTTAATCAGTTCTTGAGTAGAGAACTCCAGCTGTGGGGTCAACACTTCGCACTCCTCCAAAGACGTTTTTTTGTCGTCAGTCGACGATTTCGAAACTACCACGTCGTCGCTTTGGGTATTCTTGGTTCTCCTGGGCAAGGATAAATGGCCGGAATTGTTCACCGGTTCCTCCAGGCTCAGATTTTGTCGTGACGTACTTGGTGTCGGTTCGTGAAGGTCCTGGTTATCGTTACCGCTACCTTCGGTCTCGTAACCATCGGTTCCAGAACAGTTGCTACTCTCGGAATCGGACAGTTGCTCGAGGCGATGTTGACGTTTGTTTTTCTTGTTGAACGGCTGTTCACACTGTTTGCCGAGAGGTTGATCGCCTGGGTCGATATTTTTACGCTTTAGGATGCTCGTCAGAAATTTTATTCTCTTTTTTTTCTCATTGAGAAGAAGCAAGAAGTTGCTGTACATCTCCTGCTCCCATTTTGTTTTACGTTCTATGAATTCTATTAATTTATCTTCATAGATATTCTTTTCTGTAAAATCATTTAATTTTAATGTTTCTAAACAAATTTATTTTTGTTTAAAGTTACCTTTTTCTAAATCCGATTTCTCATCCTGCAACACTTGTACCTGCTTAAAAAGCCCATTATGCTTTTCAACCAAGTCATCAAGTATATTATAAATGCATTTACGGAAATTCACCTAAAATCTTGTCTATTAATATTTAATGCACGTTTGCAAAAACTTATTACCTTTCTTAGTTTAGTGGTAAAAAATAAAATGACCCTAACTCCAGTCTTACGAGTGACCGTAAACTCAGCAGCCTCATTGTCTTCTTTTGCCCCCTTCTCGTAAACAAGATTAAAACAAACATTCGGATCTAAGTCTGTTAAATACCTCTGTAAAGTGGTGTAATAATCTTTTGCGCTTTGGTTTCTTTCAGACGCTAACTTCTCAATGTCGTTCTCCGAAACCTAATAAACAACTTACGTGTCAATGTATGTCAAAGCTGTAGGTAGTAGTGTTAATATCGGAGAGGATTGTAGAGGTTACGTACGCATGTGTGCCACGCTTCGTCCGCAAAGATGGTCAAATCGAACGAACTCTTCTGCCAGTTCGCCTTTACCTTGAATGTTAACGTTTTAGCTTCGTTTTGAAGTGTTAGCATAGCTTGACACATTTTTGTTTGAAAATTTGACATAAGAATGGTCGTAACCTGACGGCACCTTAGGAGTCACCACCACAAATATCACTCAAGCATATAAATAAATAATTTGAGGTTACATTTAACCTATAAAGCACGTGATATGTTTTGTACGATGACTGAAGTAAGATAAAACAAAAATAGTCACAGTTATATCACAGTTTCTTAATAAAACACTTAATAAAAGATGATAAAAACAGACAATTAGAAAACAATGTCACTATTTAAACACTATTCGATTCCGATGTGATTCAAATAAATACCGATAAGCTCGCTTTCTACATGACCTACATGTCATTCATTAACATCTCTATGTTGGTAATAAGTAATTTTGACATTTGGTGACAGGAGCAAAAATGTAAAAAGTTTAGGGAGTTTAATCAGCTGTTGTATTGTTAAAATATTGACGTTTGGTAATTTTCAAATTGTTTATTGTACAATCAACATATCCGTCGCATTTTGGTAACATGCGGTCGAACACGTTTTTAGGGAAGTAAATAAAAAGCACAGAATGTGCGTTTTCCAGCCAGGTTGAAAGTATCCAATCGTTCCAATCATGAATGGCACATTTGAGGGTCCAAACGATTCGTTTGTTGACCGACGACCGATAATTACATGTAAATTATTGTTGGAGAGTTACCGTAGCGACAACGATCCTGAACGTACTCATTTTAGGTGCCGGAGAATTGGAAGTTTTCTCGCTGTTAGAAGACGGACTTTCGCAGGCGTTGCCCCAAGATCCGTGCGAATGGCGGAGGTCCCTCGGAAGACCCATTAGGTCGGTGCATATCGGAGCTAATTTTGCCCCGTTTAGCCCGACGGCGCTTCCGAAAATCACGCAGTGGGACTTGATACGACAGCCTTTGTTTCATATTTATTGGACGGAGTGTACGGTAGGTTTTATCTAATTTACAGGGTCTAGAGAAGTTTTTGAGGTGTGCAGTATGTGAAAAATGAATTAGAACGTTTTTTAAATAAAGTAGGTTCATGCTTTACAGTTTTAGGTCGTGTTAAAACTGTTTCTTTGTTTTTAATTGTTTTGTATAGGTTTTTAGGATTTAATAAAATCTTAAGTAAAAGGTCCGTTTTTATTAAAATAATGCATTAAATTATTATTTTAAAAAAACATAACCTATAACTGTACTTAAGTTGCGTAACTAAACATACCGACTTGTAGGATATAGATCTGTATAAAACAAATGTGAAAGACGACGTGGAGTCCTGGTTAAAAGAGCTGACTTCCCGTGAAATACCGGACTGGTTGATCGTGGTAGTCGAGAATTACGATGGGAAACGAGCTAATAAGTTATTGCCTCGGACAACAGTTTTAGATAAAATTAGGGCAGATTTTGCACCTAAACAAGGTAATCGCTGCAGTAATTGTCATCTTCAATGACAATTTGATCATCTTTTTTTGATCAGGAGATCGTTGTATATCTGTGATAAACCCCGGTAAAGGAGAATCGAGATCTGCGGATTCCTGGAGGGGGTTGGTGGGTAGAGTACGCCATCTCGTGCTGGTGGCTTACGCGAGAGCTGTGGCGCGACTCGAAGATCACGTTAGACAACAGCGGGAAAGACGAAACGAAGCGGGATGGAACTTTATGCATTATTTCATATTGCAGGTAAGATCGGTTTTCAATGTGGGGAATCAAACAGTAATTTTGAGTTGTGTGATTGTACGAAGCATGCTTATAATGTGAGTTTTGTGGATTTATTAGGAGGAATTGGCACAAGTTTTGGAGATGCTGGGACTGTACGATGAAGCGTTGGTGCAGTACGATGAACTGGACGCTTTATTTTCTCAATTCGTTATAAACGCTCATTCGGGGGACACAGTTCCTTGGCTGAGCGACTTTCAAAAACCCCTGGAAAGGTGGCATGGCTTCCAACTGGGACCGAGCAAATTACCAAACGAGCCGTCCGTTTTAGAGCTTAGGGCTTATTTGTTTGCCAATCAAGCGCATATGCTATTGTTAACTAATAAAATTTGGGAGGTAATTTACGAATTTATTTAAACACTATTTTGGTATTAGTGAGCGGAACCAACAAACCAAAATCTTTTAGATTGCTTCAAGATGTTTGCCATTTCTGCACAATTGCACCAGAGAGATGACGTTACTGGAGATAGGAGCTCCAATCGGCACACAATCATGTTGGTTATTTCTGGCTTGCATAGAAGTATTGCATAAATGTGAGAAATTCAATCAAGCTGATCAGGTCGAAGCTTATTCATTGAATACTGCTTCGTTATGGGCATATGCTAGTCATAAGGTAGGATATAAACCTGTATGTAAAGTATTACCATAATCTAAATTTTTGGTTTGGTTGAAAAACGGTCTAAACGCAATTTTATTGAAATTGACATATAGCTTATTAATTTTCTACTTTCCTACATTGGTAAACAAATAACTATTCACCGTTATTTATGGTAGAACAAGACAGCTATTTGTTCCCATCTTTATTTCAATAGTTTTTCAAGAAAATTGCAGCTTTTATTTAATTTATTTCCCAGATTTAATTATAATGCCCTAGAGCAACCTTTCCCAACTGATTTTGAGCCACGGATCACTAAAAAAAATATGTTTTTTGCGGTCCAGGTCCAAATAACTAATTTTAGTTAATCAATGTGTTTAGCACTCCTTCGATGTAAAATAAATTGGAATAGATTAATATATTCTAAAGTTATGTTAGGGAGAGACTTGATAGTACAATTTTGATACTTATGTAAGATTATCAAGTATTTTGCTTATTTTAATCTTTTGTTATAAAACGTGTTATGGACTGTCAGAAAACTTGTTCTTTTAGCTTTTAGAAAACAATTTTCAACAATCAAGCGATTGTTTATTTGTGATTTTATTCGTTGATCGTATTACAATTTATTACAAAACTTATTCTTTTGGCTTTCTTTTGATGTGCAATAAATTAGAATTGGTTAATTTGTTCCAAAGTTATGACAGGATAGTACAATTTTTATGCTCATATAAGAATTTTTAAAACATAATTTTCAAACAAGGTTTTTGCTTATATTAATTTTCTGTTATAAAACGTGTTATGAACTGTTGGAAGGCGCCCTTTCAATGTAAAATAAATTCGAATAGATTAATTTGTTCCAAAGTTATACTAGGGAGAGACTTGACAGTACAATTTTGATGCTTATATG